>JAYKAV010002822.1:4144040-4166609 GCA_035582835.1 Phoebastria nigripes | reverse complement strand
CCCCCAGCAAGGTGAGCATAGGCTCCTGCGCTGCTGCTGCCTCACTCCAGCACCAGCAACCCTTCGCAGAGAGACAGCCCTGCAGCCCCTGGCACCGAGGCAGCCTCGGGATGGCAGCACCCACTGCTGCGCTTGTGGCTGCATGGGCGCTGATGCACTGGTGCTTCATGACCCCCCCCAGCAGCTGGGACCAGCCCTGTTTGTGCTGCCTGCGTGTGAGCATCATACCCAGGGCGTGCTGGGTAGCAGTGTGTAAGTAGTCTTGGCCAGAGGAGGTGAACCTCAAAGCCAGGGTTGACTTGGGGCTCCCCGCTGCCCTATGGGGCCGGCGGGGCCTGGAGCCGGCAGGGCCTGGAGCCGGCTTTCCTTCCCATGCTGCTTCTCCAAAGCATGGCTGGGGCCTAGGAGGCTGCCAGCAAAGCCCTGTCCGCAGCACTGTGAGGTCCTCATGCTGCAGCAGCGGTGGTGCAGCCCCTTCCTTGGCCGTGGGCTCCCTCCTCTCCAAGGCGAGGGGCAGGCTGGGGCAGCCCCCACCACCCCAGGGTGGGCTGGAGGATGCGCATCCGGAGCGAGGTGCTGGTGGTGGAGCGTGGCCGCAGGAGTGCCCAGGGTGCGCAGGGAGGGGTCTGGGGACAGCGGAAGGGCTGCGGGTGGGGGCTATCACACACGCTGTTCTCAGCTGCCCAGGACCTGGCTGGTTTCAGCACTGACTTTACGAATGTGTCAAACTTTTTATTCTGCTCTTTTGAGTCTATTGCAAAAAAAAAAAAGAAAAAAAAATCCACCCTTGCCCCAGGCGGCTTGGGGGGAGAAAAACCTTTGTACAGCTTCTTCTCTCGGTTACTGAAGTAAAACTCGCTCTTCACTTCTTGTGTGCGCTGTGGTTTCTCCCCCTGGTTGGGGACAGCCCCGGCATGGAGGGATGCTGAGGAGGGGCCAGCAGCTGCCACCTTGCTGCCAGACCCCCAGCCCCAGGCAGGGCTTAGGGGGGGTTAGCACCCTGCCTGCTCAGGGCCGGGGCTGGAGAGAGGGAGGGCAAAGGCTAATGGAAACTGTGTCCCTTTATTCAGAAGAGGGACCATTAAATAAGAGCAGAGAGGGATGGGAGCTGGCTGTGTCCCATCCCCCCGAGTCCAGGCAGCTGGGCCCCAAGTCTGGAAGGCACTTGTGTGGGCAGGGCAGGGTGGGGGGCGATGCGGCCCCCCCCGGGCGGGTGTGGGGGCTGCCAGCCCCTCAGTGCACCTGCGGCTGCTGGCTGTGGGGCAGCTCGCCCCCCGGCCCTGGTTTCAGGGCCAGCGCAGGCGCCTGCTCCTCCTCCACCGACTCACTGCCATAGGCACTGTCTTCCTTCAGCTCTGCAAAGCAAGCCCCGGGTGCTGTCAGTGATGCGGGGGTTAGGGGGGACAGTGGGGACCCTCCCCAGTCCCATACTCCCAGTACCTGTGCTTTGCAGCTTCTCCAGCGCCTCTGTTTTGTGGAGCATCCTCACGGCCTTGCGGAGCCCCATGGAGTCCAGTGCCTCCAGCAGCCCCCCAAGGCTGCCCCCCGCCAGCTGTGGAGAGAGGGCACTGAGCGGGGCTGGTTGCTGGACGGGGAGGGGGGACGGGGGCACCCTGGCCGGGCACTGACCTCGTAACTGCGCAGGAGGCTGACGCTGGGTGAGGGGGTGTCCTTGTAGGTCTCCACCAGGCTGCAGAGCCCCAGGCGCTTGGCCAACTCGATCCAGTCCGACCCGCTGCAGTCCTGGTTCAGCAGCTGCTCCAGCCCCTGCAGCACCTCACTGTCCAGCGACAGGACCTTCCCTGCGTGGGAGAGGTGCCTCCATCATGTGCCACCCGTCCCCGCTGCCGGGGGAGTCCTGCCCTGCCCAGGCATGGTGCTTTCGTGGGAAGAGGGGCTGCTCACCTGGCCAGGGGGCAGCGGGCAGGTCCACCTCAGGGCCCTGCTGGGAGGCCTGCAACAGGATCTCCCGCACCTGCAGGACGGACATACAGACATGAGCATCCCCCAAAGCACCGGCCAACGCACCCCCCCTCCCCACGCCATGGGTCTCCCCGGGACATGGTGGGGCACAGGCATCCTCACAGGAGCGTCTCCTGGAGCTCTGCCCCATCCCTGCTGTGGCCCCTGTGGAAACGCTCCCAGGGGTTTGGCCCCCCCTGTGCCACACACCTTCTGGCTTCGAGTCAGGTCCAGGGGTGTGTGGCAGCGGCGCTGCCTGTGCCCTGCCTGCCCGTGCCCCTGCACAGGGGGCTCGGGGTTGGTGCTGCACTCCACGGCCGGGGCTGGCTCCCCCAGCTCCATGGCCAGCTCTTGCTCCTCAGGGTCGGCATCCGTGTCGCTGCTGGCCTCTGACGAGGATGGGCTGACGGGCTCGTCGTTCTCACACAGCACGTCTGCCCCTGTCAGGGAAGGGTGGACTGAGCCCCCAGAAGGGCGGGTCGGCCCAGGGCACAGGGGTCTGCTCTGTGCCCGGGCGCTCCCCAGCACAGGCCGCTGGGGCTGTGGGGAGGGGAGGGAGGGAGGGCAGTGCCTTACCGGCTTTGAGGAGCAGTTTGGTGAGGGTGGGGGAGCCCAGGCCGGCAGCCAGGTGCAGGGGGGTGTTCCCAGCGAAGGTCCGGCTGTTGACATCTGCTCCCAGCTAAGAAGAAAAGCCCGAGGCTGTGAGGATGGGCTGCCTGGGTGCTGCCCGTGCCCCCCCCCGCCTCCAGTCAGCCCTCAGACCACCGGGGACCCCAAGGGCCCCAGGGGACGCTGCACCCCATCCCCATCCCACAGCCACCAACCCACCAGCCCTCCCCGTACCTTCTTCACCAGGTGGGTGGCCATGTTCAGGTTCTCCATCTCCACGGCCAGGTGCAGCAGGGTCCTCCCGCCCTGCCTCTCCACCGCGTTCACATCTGCTCCCTTCCTGACCAGCAGGTCCAGGCAGGCCAGACTCTTTGCCTTCACGGCCAGGTGCACAGGCAGGAGGCCTGCAAAAGGGGGAGAGGCTCAGCAGCCCTCTGGCTGAGTCCACAACAGCACCACCAGATTCCTGCCCATCCTCTCCCAGTCCCGCTCACCATGGAAATTGGGCAGATGGAGCAGGTAAGGGGCAGCCGAGCCCAGGTGAGCCAGCAGCATCCTCAGCATCTCTTCATCGCCAGCCTGGAGCGCCAGGTGCAGCAGGGAATTGCCGTAGCGGTCCAGCAAGGTGGGGTCAGCACGGGCTTGCAGCAGGAGCTGGACCACTTGGGGCTGCTTGGTGATGACTGCCAGATGCAGCGGCGTCTGCGGGACAGCAGCACCCCCTCAGCAGCGCTCGCAGGAGGAGCCGAGTCCCGCAGCACCGTCCTTGCCAGTGTGGCCGCACTGTGCTCAGCCCTGCAGCGTCCCCGCAGTGGGAGCAGCATCGGGAGCCCCCAGGGTCGGGAAATGGGAGCGAGCTCCAGGTARAGGAGAACCGGCTGCTCTGGGAAACATGTACCTGCTGCAGGTTGTTGGAGATGTTGATGATCTGCTGGCTGGGGATGCTAACAATGACCTCGATCAGCTGCTTGATCACAGCCGTCTGCTCGTGGATAATAGCGAGGTGCAAAGGCCTGCAGAGAGAGTGGGATGGCCCCTGGCTCAGCTCCACACTTCTCCAGGTCCTCCCTGCCACCTCCCACCCGCCAGAGCCCCCATAATGGCTCCGACAGCCAACAAGGCTCCCACGCTCTCCCCCCAAACCCCTCGTGCGCTCACGTGTCTCCGTTCTCATCCTGCGATGCAGCCAGGTGCCTCTGGACCGCCAGCAGCATGCGGGGGTCGGCAGTGACCGAGTAGTCGAGCAGGGCATGGGCATTGCGACGGGCCAGCGCCAGCATCCACAGCTGGCAAAGCTGGGCTGGGGGGCAAAGCAGGACGTCACCTCCAGGAGCAGCAGCCCCATCCACCCTCCTGCATCCCCCCCAGGTGCGGAGGAGAGTGGCACCTGGCCTCGAAAGGTCCCTGACCTGTGCCACCTCTCCCGAGCAATGTCCCCCTGGCCTCGCTCCAGCCCAGCCCCCTCCTACCGTGCTTCTGCAGCTCCTTGCAGTACACGCTCTCCGCAGGTGCCTGCCTGTTGCTCCCGGGCCCCTCCGCCTCGGGGCCCTTCATCTGCAAACCCCCCTGGTAGCCCCCCACAGGGTGGGGGCCGGGCGCGTAGATGCTGTTGTAGGCCAGCCCAGGGGAGCAGGGGAAGCTGAGGTTCCCGCCTGCGGAGCAAGGGGGAGGACGGGTGAGGCCAGAGGGGAGCGGGGAGCCTCCAGGGCTGGGCTGCGGCTGCCCGAGCAGGGAGGGGGAAGAGGCGTCCCCACTCACCTCCTCCAGAGCCGAAACCCCCGGCCCCCCCGCCAGCACCCCCCATGTGCGAGCCCCCGCCAAAGTGCTGGGGAAACTGAGGCAGGACTTTCTTGCGCTTCCTCTCCACTTCTTCCTTATCTGCGGGGAGAGAGGGGCAGCGGGGTGAGGGGCAGCCCTGGCAGCGGGGCGCACGCCGGCCTGCCCAGGGGGTGCTCACCTTCCACCACGGGGTAGTAGGTGAACTGCTTGGAGTCGCTCACATCGCCCCCCCGCTTCCGCTTCAGCTGCAGGAAGACGGTGACAGGACGGTCGATCTTGGGCTTGTGGTAGGGGGGCGTGCGGAAGACGATGGCATACTGTGGGCAGGACAGACAGATGTGGGGTCCTGCTCCTCCCCAGAGCCGGGGATGGGGCTCCCCCACCCCACATGGCACCCACCTGCCTTGGGGCACAGCAGGACACCCCCCTGCCTCCCCCGTACCTGCTTGTGCACATCAGTGGGGGAGAAGTCCCCGAAGGCCTGCCAGCCGTTATCATCATCCTCGTAGAAACGCACCTCAATGTCATCTGGGGAGAGAAGGGCGCTGGCACCGCCTGTATCCCTGCCCCAGCCAGGCTCCGGGGACACGGACCCCTGGCCACCCAGATCTCTTCCGCCACAGACCCTCCAGAAGGTTTCGGCTGGAGGGAACGGCTTTTACCTTTCTGAACTTTATCACACAGCAAGTAGACCTCGTCCCCTCCCCGCACCGAGCCTGCCGTCTTATCCATCCGCGAGATCTTCAGGTTGGAAGCTCCTGGGGACTCTGCAGAGCGAGAGGAGGTGTTGGGAGCCACCGTGGCAGACAGGGCATCCCTCACCTCCTTACCCCATCCTGCTCCGTCCCCTCCCCGGCCTGGCCCCACACTCACTGCTGTCATGGATGGGGTCTGAGATGACGGGCTGGAGGGCCAGTGTGAAGTTCCCATTGCTGTCACGGAGGTAGGCGGTGAAGCGCAACCGCACGATGCTCAGGTCCATCACCTTCTTCAGCTCCTTCGCCTCCAGCTCGATCTCACGCAGCTCCGCTTCTGCTGGGGCAGAGGGAAATGCCATCAGGCTGGGCAAGGGGACAGGGCTTCAGGTCCCCCTGCCCGTCCCCCACCAGCCCCCCAGCTGTCATCCCACAGTGGGTCCCCGCTCCCCCCAGGGCGCCGAGTCCCACCGAGCCCCCAGGCTGCCCTCACCCGTCGGCAGATGGCTCCTGTTACGCATCTTCTGCTTCTTCAGCTTTTCTTTCATGATCTCCATCATGTTCTTCTTGGTGACGTGGAGCACACCCAGGTTGCTGAACCTGGAGGAGAAGAGGGATCCCGCCGGGATCTTGGGAGTGCCCTGGCTGGGACCAGCCAGCCCCGGGGGACACACAGGCTCCCGCGTGCTGAAGGGAAGGAGCTGAGCAAAGCACAGAGCGGTGCCGCTCAGGTCAGTGGGGGCTCAACATGTGCAGGGCAAAGAGGAACAACCACAGAGGGGAGGGAAGGAGCCCAGAAAAGAGGTGGCTGGGAAACTCCAGGCTCCCACAGGTGACAAGTCCAAAGCGGGGGACCAGGAGGGCTGGAGGCCAGAGGGATGCAGACGGGACCAGGCTGAGCCAGCAGCCAGGGCTGGATTTACAAGAGCTACAAAAAACTTCATATGCGGTAGTAAAGTGCACGCAGCTCCAGCCCCACCTGTCCCACTCCAGCAGAAGACCCAGGGAAAACACCCTCTTCTCCAAACCAGGCTGCCAGGCCAGCAGTGTCAGGGCACACGGCCACCCGAGCAGCCAGGAGCTTGCCTGCTCCTGCCTCAGCAGCTGCCTGGGCAGGGAGCCGCCTGCCAGCACCTACCAAATAACCCCACAACTCAGGCTGGCTACAGAAGTCATCTGCAAAGCTGGGGAGCTGCAACCCCGAGGACAGAAGCACAGATCAAGCTGCACGTGACGGACCCAGAGCTGAGCAAAATGCTCAGGGGACAGAGCTATACCGATGACCTTGTCTAAACCCACTCCTGGCCTCATCCAGCAAATCCAGCTCCTGGATACATTAACCCTTCTCTTCTCCCCAGCCCGTAAGCTGCAGACAGCCCCCCAGCTACCCCGTGTAGGCAAGAGGCTACCCCGGGTCTCCCTCCGCACGTACTGAGCCGTCATGTCCTTGGGTCCCACGATTGCGATGCAGTTGCCGGCCTCGTTGCACTGCTTGCCCACCAGGCTGTGGGCGTGCACACGGGGAGGGTCACTGTGCGTCACCAGGTCCACCTCGATCCGGGCCATCCCTGTGTAGTTGCAGATCTGCAGGGAGAAAGAAGATGGGAGTCAGGTACAATATCTCGGGAGCCTGCAGGACTCTCCGCAAACCCCTGCTAGCCCTCCCCATGGCCACTACCCATCCTGCTGCAGCCCTCCCATCCCTCCAGCGCCAGGAGACGTGCAGAGCTTAATATACAGGTCACGTCCTTCCTTCAAGGCACCCTCACAGTGCTTGCACACACTGGCTGAAGACGCTGCCCTGTCCCCTCCCCAGGGCAGTGCTCACCTTGACGGTGGGATAGGTCTTGCGCCCCTTCTCGCTGGATGCTCCCGGCAGCCCCCCGTGCGAAGGGCCCTCACAGCCGTAACGAAACCGGAACCCCCGCTGTGGAGGCAAAGAGGGGGTCAGCCGAGGGTGGCCCACACCTGACTCTGTGAGAGCAGGGGGTAACAGCTACGCCTGCCCTTACCTGGGTGACGTCCTTACCTGCTTTGGCTGCTCAATGATGACAAGGTAGGGACCTTCCACTGGAGGACAATGAGGAGAGAAACACAGGATAACCAGAGCACCAGTGAGAAACACAGGATAACCAAAGTGCCTGCTCCCAGTAAGGATGCTGGAGGTACGGGGACGGTGCTGAAGGTGAGGTGACCCCTGTCTGTCCCATGGGGGTGCTCAGGGCCCCTGGCCCCTGTGCTGTCAGAGCCCAGCCAGGAGCAGTGGTCAGAGTGGCAGGGAGAGGACGGAAGGGCCAGAGGATGCTCTGGCACTTGGGGAGTGGGGAGCCCCTGGGGACCCATCACAGCCCAACCTCAAGTCCCTGGTAGACTGAGCAGCAGGGCCAGACCAAACAGTCCCCGTCCCAGTGGCATGGGGCAGGGATTCCCAGCCAGCCCACAGTGGGGCCAGCAGGGACACAGCCCGTGGTGCTGCTGGGAACTACGAGGCATGAGTCAGCCTGCTGGGAAACCCCGCTGCAGCCGGGGACCCCCGGGAGGGCACAGCCAGAGGGGCCCTTACCCGTCTCCATCAGGGGCTCCTTCTGCTCCATCATGTGGGAGCTGAAATTGAAGTCCTCATAGTCAATCCCATCCAGGCACTGGGTGATGGGAGGGAAGATGAGTGTGATGAGTGTCTTGGGGCTGGAACCCCCAACCACCCTGGGGGGCAGGGACAGTCCCCATCTCCCACCCTGGGGGGGGGGCAGTCTGGCACAGACCCCCATTGCCCACCTTGGCAGGGGGGGCAGGCACAGATCCGCCATCCCTCCCAGGGAAGAGGGGTGGGCAGGTGCGGACCCCTCATTGCCCATCCCTGGGGGCACCAGCAGACCCCCTTTGCCCACCCTGGGGGCAGACACAGACCTCCCGTCTCCCACCCCGGAGGCAGGCACAGACCACCCTCCATCTCCCACCCTGGGGGCAGACACAGCCCCCCCCACCTCCCATCCCAGTGGCACCTGCAGACCCCCCATTGCCCACCCTGGGGGTGGACACAAACCCCCATCTCCCACCCCGGGGGCACCCGCAGACCCCCATCTCCCACCCCACCCGTGGGTCAGGCACTGCCCCCAGCCCAGCCCCGGGGCCGGGGCCAGGCAGGGGCTCCCCCTCCGGGGCCCAGCCGATCCGCGCCGCACTCACGGGCTGGAACTGCTCGTCCATGATTGCGCGGGGCCGGCCGCCGGCCTGCGGGGAGAGCGCGGGGGTGAGCGGGGACCGGCGGCGGCAGGAAGGCACCGCCGCTCCGGAAAGTCCCTAGAAACCCCGCCGAGCCGGGAAATGACGGGACCGCGCGTCACCGCCCCGCCCCGCACTGCCGCGGCCCGGGGCTCGGCTCGGCGCGGCCCGGGGCACGGCTGCCCTTGCGCCCGCCGGCGGCTCCCCCGGCCCGGCCCGGGGGCGGTGGGACGGGCCGTCTCCTCGCCGCCCGGGAGTTTTGGGCTCCGGGCGGGCTGGAAATCCCGGCGGCCGCCCTCCCGCCTCCCCCGGCTGTTCTCGCCTGGGCGCTGCCTGGCACCCCCGGAGCGCCCGAAGGTCCCGAGCTTTTCCCCCGGGAGCACGGAGGGCTTTGCCCCCTGCTGTCTCCGGCCGCTCACCCTGCTTCGGGCACCAGTCCCCGTTGACCAGCCATTGCGCCCTTTCCCAACAAGACCTGCAGCGCAGCATGGCTGTGGCTGAAACCGCCCAGACCGTGCCATAAAACCTGGTGGCAGCCCCTGGGGCCTCCCAGGTCCCTACCCAGCATCATCTCACCTTGATGATGCACCTCCCGCACAGGGATGTCTCCTCCAAGCCCCCCTGGACCCAAAGCACTGCCCCAAAGCCCAGTGTCTCCCCCTTGGCCAGGGGAAGCTCTCCAGGACTCTGCAGACAGAAGCAGGCACATGGCACCCCCTCGCCAGGTACCCAAAGGGGTGCTTTCCCACTCCCCCATTGCCCCAATTTCCACTTACAAGGCAGCCCCTGCATCCTTCCTGCGGAGGTGGCCTGAGAGAGGCATTTGCCATCCGTGTTCCCATTCCCTCTTTCCCGTTAGGAAGCATCTGGTTTCAAAGCGGGAGCTGCAGCCCCAGAGCCCCCCGTGGGAGCATCTCCTGCTGCCCCAGCACCCAGCGCTGCGTGCTCTCCGCCGACCCCAGCAAGGCACTGCCAGCAGCAGGGCCCCTTCCCTGCCACCCACAGCACTCTCACCCTCCTACTCACCGGGGAGGAAGAGGCTGGTCTCAGCAACCCGTCCAGCCCCAGCATCGCCACAGGGACTGCTGGCTACCGCAGACAGGGGTCCCACTGGGGTCAAGGTCTGCCTGACTGCGGGAAACCACTGGAGACTTCTAGCAACAGGGCAGGATCAGAGCAGAGCCTCCAGGCACGCTCTCTAGCTCCACATTTCTTCTCCTCACTAAGCAATGGAAAGAAAAAAAAGAAAAAAAAAAAACATATCTGACTCCGTGGTGCCCTCATACCATGAATTTCTGAATCAGTGGTTGCTGCAGGTCCCGCTCAGGGGATTTTGGGTGTGTGGGAGAAGAGGGGAAGGAAGGGGATTGTTCAACCTGTGCGTGACTCATATTCTTCAGAAGCTGAAAAGAGGCTTTTCAAGGAGATTTTCCAGCCACTCAAGTCCTCCAAAGGGGCTGCCCTGTGGCCCCAGGCCTGAGGTTTTCCCCAGCTGGCCTGCCACCTGAGCCCAGCCCAGCTCCGGCAGCCCCTGCCCAGCCTGCCTGCGGGATGCAGCCCAGACAGCAGTGCAGCCTGGGACATGGGGTCCGAGGGACCTGCAGGTGCAGCGGGGGGTGCAAGGAGGGTGAAGGTAGAGATCAAGCACTGTGAAGCGAGGTGGAACCTTCCTCCTGCCGTTCTGCAGGGGCTTCCGAAAGCCTGGGAGCACAGACACAACCCCTACTGGCCTGTGGGAAGCAGCATGCACTGCCTGCTGTCGGGATCCCGCCGGACATCTCGCCTGGGCAGCCTCAGCCTGCCACCACCAGCCAGCCACCTCATCTGCTGGCACAGATTTCCCAGAGAGGTGAAGGAGGGGACAAACATCCTTCCTCAGTGTGCTGGGAACAGCCACCTTGAACCCTACCCACTGAGCCTGGCTGGGGGAGCCCAGGCCCCAAGATGCTGGAGAAGAACAGACTGTGCCCCTTGAACAGAACAGCTCCCCTTCTTCAGTGCCATCAGACCCATCCCCTTTAAAGGGGCTTTCACAGCTCACTCATTGCTGCCCCGGACACTTCCACTTGTTGCAGCAAACAGCATGACTAAGGAACATCATGGGGTTGCGCCTGCATCTCCCCAGCCCACACAGCTCTGGCTCACTTGGGAGGTTGCTGGCCATGCCTGCACACTTGCACAGTGCACGTTAGAGGAAGCCCACCTTGCTCGTCGAGCAGAGCTGGAGCATCATCGCCCGCTTCCTTGTTCCTGGAAGACCAACCTCAGGCAACCTCAGACCTGCTCTCGAGGTAAGTCCCGCCTCCTGTGCCGAGCAGCTGTGCCCTTCAAGCCCCCAGGACCCCGGGTTTCCCCTAGGAGTGTAGCACACTCAGCTTTTACACCCCACACATCCCAGAAGGGGACCCATCTCCCCCTCCTGCCATCAGTAGCATCCCCTGCTCCATGGTACCCAGCGCGTCTGGCCTGGGCTCTGGGCTTGCACACACACTGCAGCCCCCCTTTGCTGGGCTACTTCCTCCCTATCTTCAGACCTTCCTAGGGCTCAGGAAGGATTCTCTGGGCATTGCTGAGAATGGGGGGAAAGAGCAGCAACCCGACTGCGACACACTGCCCAGAGCAGCACCAGCTCCCTGCCCCAGAGTGCAGCACTGCCAAGGCACCCTTGCTGGATGGCACAGCCTCCCCGTGCCAGCCAGACTGCTTCAATTAAGGGCCAGCTGCTGGCAAGCGGCGTGAGTTAAAGCCGTTCTTCCATGCCTGCAGCTCCTTGAACGTGACCTAGTAATGCAGGTGCTGTTTTCTTTCCTCCAGTGACAGCTGGCTGACTTGCAGAGCCGATGCCCTGCGGGTGGGAGGGAAACGTCCGTCCGTCTGTCTGCGGCGGGAGTGTTTAGCAGCCATGGGAAAGGGTGCTCCAGAAACGCAGGAGGCCGCGTGAGCACGGTGTGAGTGCGGCTCTGCTCCGAACCGCCCTGGTGTACAGCTGACATGTTCCAGCCACCCAGCTGGCTGCTCCTCTAACATACTATTCCCTGTGCGTTTTGTTTCCCCCGGGGCCTGCTAACGCCTGCAAATGATGGCCCTAAATACCTGACCTTGCTTTCTGCACAAATCCTGTGCTCTGCTCCATCCCAGGAGTCCCAACAGCTACTGGCAAGGCAAGAGATGCCGAGTCCCTCACACAGCGTTCACAGGGACTTTGTTCCGAGACACTTCCTGGAAACCGAGTCCTTGACCTGCAAGCGTGGCAGAGAGAAATCCCCTCTCCCTGAAAGCTGTCCAAGCCTTCCCCTCCCCAACAGCCTGCCCTCGAGCACCAAAGCCATTCACATCTCTCTGCATAAAATGCCTTTACTCCCATCGTGGCTATCAAGTTGGTTTTGGCAAACCCCAGCCACCCACTGATCTTCTGGTTTTCTCCTCTAGGGCCTGTAAAGCAGCTGCTTTGCTGTTGTGTTACGAACCACCGGTTCCAGAGTGCGGGAGGCTGCTGTGCACGATGGACAGCGAGGCTCAGCAGCGAGGCTCAGCATCCCCCCGGGCGCATCCCCACGGGCCGGGGCTGGGCACACGGCTGCTTTCGGCTGAGATGCTCTCCCCACTGAAGCAAGCAGCCCTGCCCGCTGCCCGGCAGGCTCACGGCTCAGCCGCGCTCACCCCGGTCCCGGGGGACCGGCACCCCCGGGCAGCGGCCCCCACCCCGGGCTGCCCCCCTGCCCGGCAGCCTGCCCCGGGGCGGCCCGGCCCGCCGAGCCAGCGCCCGCCCCGGCCGCTTACCTTCAGCCCCAGCCCCAGCGCGGCCGCCTTGCCCCGGCCGCGGCCCCGGGAAAGTCCCGGCCTGGCTCCGCCTCCCGGGGCTTCCCGGGCCCGGCTCCGCCCCGGCGGGGACAGCGGCGGGGGGGCCGGGGGACCCCCCGACGGGACGGGACGTGCAACTCCAGGCTGCTGCATCCCGGGTGAAACCGCCTGTCTTCCGCCAGCCTGACACTCGGGACCGGGAACCGAACCCCGGGCTGACGGCTGTGCCCGAGACCCCCAGGACCCTTCGTCCCCCATCCCTTTGGACCCTGGCCCCAAAGCCGGTCACTACCCCAGTCCTGCACAGCGAGGAAGGACAGTCTGCCTCACCCTTGGCTGATTTTCACTTTTATTATTGTAAATTCACTGTTCTCTCTTTATATATATATTTTTTAAACATATATTAGATACAAAAGTCAGAAATGCTCCTCTTCAAACTACATATACTGGTGGATTTATAGGCCGATTTTGAAAAGGTGGGCAAATCAGGAAGCCCAACCTGATCAATGTGCACAGCAGCAGCAAATGCCCCTCCCCAGGGACAAGGGAAAAATTTTTTTTATATATATATATATATATATGTATGTATATGTATATATATATATGTAGATCTACACACACACACACACACACTCATCCCCCTCTACACCCTACCCCTCCACCCCAGCCCCCTGGCCAGGACACCCCAGGCTGGGGCTCAGCCCGAGGGGGCTGGGGCTGAGCGGGACGGGCTCTCACCAGGCAGGCGCCGGCCAGGCTGAGCGCTGGGGAAGGCACCAGAGGACGGATTTGGGACTCCCAGCAGAACGGGGCGTGGGCTTCCTCTGTTCCTACAGAAGTGCTTCCCCTTTCTGTGCCTGTGCTTCCCAGGTGGGAGGCCTGGCAGCAGCCCACCCCCGGGCTGGGAGAGCGGGGCTGGGGTGTGCAGGCTTCCTGGTGGGACAGCTTAGGTTGGCAGCGCTACGGAGGGGAAATCCACCACTCTGCAGACACTGTGCTTGCAGGACATCCCCGGTGTGACGGTAAATGCAGAGACCCATTTCCTAACCTAGCTGACCGCCCGGAAGCACGGGAATGCCATGGCCCAGGAGGTGAAACCTGCCTCAGCAATTCTCCAAGCTGAAAAAATGTGGGAAAGTCATCAGCTGGAGGCATGGAAGACCCTGAGCAGCGAGAGCCCTGGCTGGGAGGGCCAGCGTGGTCCAGCTGGGGCTGCTGGTGTCATCCTGCAGCAGTGCAAGGCACTACCCCCAGCTGGGCAGGCAGGCAGGGAGAGACCCCCTGCTGCCATCCTCACTGGGGGTGCAGACAGACTGGCACTGCCATCACCTCCCGAGGAAGGGAAAAGGCACTCTGGGTTTTTGGCTCCTCTGACGGTCACAGCAGCCAGCTGGAAGGCTTGCTCTGCTGAACCCTACCCCTGTGGCCGTGAAGGAGGGAGGAATGGCGATCCCCCCTCCCACACAGGCTTGTGTGGTGAGGGGAAGGTGAGCCCCCTGTTCCCCCATGTCCCTTACAGAAGGGGGTCTCTGTATGATTGCCTCCGACAGCCCCTGACTCAGACAGGGCAACCCCAGAGGCTCAGAGGCAGATCCTGGCTCTGCCGATAGCAGCACTGGGCTGGCATCCCCGCACGCCAGCAGTGACCCCAAACCCTGCGGTCAGGGAGGGGGCAGCTCCTGCAGGAGACACCGGCTGCCGGAAGAGCCCCGGACGCAGCTCCCACCAGGAGGCGAGGGCACCGCACGCCCATGCGTGCACACACACGCACACACGCACCCCGAGGCAGCTGGGGTCTCAGAGACATTCAAGGCGGGGGAGTCACTGGCAGAGCCCGATTTGGGGGTCCCAACCATAAGCCTGCCTCCTGTGGGGGTCAGGCCATAGCCAGGCCCTCCGCATGGCTGTGGATGTGGGCTGTGCTGGACACACCGCTCTCGCCTTTGTAACTTTTGGGGGCCCGGCTGGCTTTCAGCAGGACCAGGAAGGTGTCTGTGGAGATGGCCCCAAACTCAAAGGTGAAGGTGCCATAGAAGACCAGGACATCGATGATGAACATCCACTCGCACAGGGCGGCCACGTGCTGCAGCACAAAGCTCTCCTGGATGAAGAACACACCGCCTGAGGGCATCCCTGTCAAGGAAAGCATAGCTGGACCCCAACCACCCCATAGAGGACCACATCATGGATGTCCCACTGCCACTGCATGCTGGGGTGGCCGTGAGCAGCCCCCCTCCGCAGGAAACACACCACCACCCCTTAAAACCAAGAAACCCCACATGCTTCCCCCAGGACCGGCAGGGCCCCGGCATGGGTGAGGTGGTGGCGCACATGCCCAAACCAGCCTTGGTAAATCACGGGACTGACACCAGGCGGGGATTTTCTGAAGAGGCCGGGGCAGGGGGAACTCAGGCTGCAGCCCTCAGGGCAAGCTGGGTGCCCGGCTGCCTCACCCTCCCCACACGCCCCGCCTCTTCCTCAAACCAGGCTGACGCTCCCCATTGTCCCGCGGGATGCAAAGTTGATAAAACTCATCAGCCCTCCATCCCCTCGGTAAGGGGGTTTGGGCTGCTGCATCCCAGCCCCACAGCACCCCCTGTCCCTCTGCGCTGCTGGCTGGCTCACCCCAGAGAAGGGGGCCTGCTCCCTCTCCTCCAGGTCCTACCACTGCCAGAGCTTCTTTAGGCTTCTCTTATCCCCACTAGGGATCTCTAGGGAAACCTACTGCCAGAGCCACCGTGGGTGAGGGGAGTAGGCAGGAACATCCCCCAGCCCTCCGAGTGAAGCCTCCAGCGGTACCCTGCCTTCTGCCAGCGAGACCAAGATCTGGGAGAGCCGGAGAGGCAGGGACCTGACCTGTGCAGGGTAGAGCCCTCTGCTCAGTCCCTCCATCCCACCAGGAAAGGTCCCAGCCCTCTCCCCCCACCATCCCCACCACAGCTCGCTGCTTTCCCACTTCCAGTCCCTAGTGCTTACAGACAAGCATGGCCACAGCAGACGGGCACCAGTCCTGTCTCCCTTGTCCTTACATGCCCTGCCTGTCCCTCCCAGCTGGCATGGCCCCACGGCACTCCTGCCCTTCCCAGCTCCCTGCCTGTTTCCCGGCCCGCCTGCCTGCTGCAGTGACAAAGCAGGACCCTCTAGCACAACCCAGGCCCGCCAGCACCCCCCAGGCTCCTCCTGCCCTGCTCGCCCCAGCCAGCCTCTTTGGGACCTGTGGACACCACATGCTTTTTCCCTTTCCTGCCCAATAACCACCACCTTGTTTCCCAATTTATCCCTAACCTCAGTCCCAAATAAGCCCCTGGCTCCCCAGCCACACACTCGGGACCATTCTTCCAGCCCCGCTCCGCCTGCTGCCGTGCCCTCCCTCCCTGGCGCGGTGTTTGCAGACCCCAGCGCCTGCTCACCGAGCCCCCCCTCATCCCATGGGCAGGTCGGCTGGCAGGTGCCGGTGAGCCCCGGCTGGCAGAGATGCTGCCACATGCCCACCTGGTACCCACACAGAGCGCTTTTGTACTCAGCTTCCGCCATATAGGTAACTCAGATGGACTTCGCATTGCCGAGGGCTCAACATACTTTTGTCTCATTAAAAAAACCAATTAACTGGTCCTTCCACTCTGCAAGGTTTGGGGCTGGAGCCTGCAGCAGTGGCTGGGCTGGGCTGCAGCAGCCAGGGCAGGGCTGGTTTGGGGCACCCCAGTGCCCTGAGAGATGCCCACCAGCATTCCTTCACCTCCTCGGCCCCTGCCCAGCCCTGATACTGCTGCTCCTCCAGCCTACACCTGCAGCAAGCTGCCCGCCCTCAGCCCCCTGCCCAGCCCCTCTCCTGGCACCGTGCCCCACTGCCAGACCAAAGGATGGAGGATGTGGGGCGCGTACCCCCTGCAAGGACCACCTTTCGCCAGCCCACCCCGATCTCCTCCCCACACCCTTCAGAAGGATATTGAAGACGAGGGTGAGGAAGGCCACAGCAGCGAGGATGCTACGTAAGTGGCCGGTCCAGTACTGCCCACGGGTTTTGGCCATGCGGTAGGTGAGGATGGACTGCAGGAGCAGGAACAGCATGCTGGTGGGAAAGGCCACCCCTGCCCCGATGTAGTGCAGCACCTTGGCGTGATCCACCTGCGGGGGAGAGACCATCAGTGCCAGCACCCTGGGATGCTCCCCCGGCACAGCTCTGCTCCAGGGGGTGGGCTCGTGCTCAGGCAGTGGTGCAGGCAGTGCCAGAGGCGGGGCCAGGCAGYTCGCCCTGTGCCCGTCTCCTGGCTGAAGAGCAGATTTGGACCCACATCTGCTGCTGGGATCTCAAAGCGCTTCTGTTTCTTTCATCCATGGGTTGGTAGCTTCCAAGCCCCTTGGGCCAACAGCCCTGCTGTGCCGGGCGGCACAGGGCATAGGGCAGGGGCTGCCCCCTGCCCTGAGCAGCATCTGGGGCTGCCTGCACCCCCTCCTGGGGGTCACAGCCCTGCTCTCAGCAGAGCCGCTGAGCCATGGCTGGGGCACAAGGGGGTTTGGGGCCAGCGAAGCTTCTCTCGGGGGGGCGGCACTGGCAGCAGCTTCCTGCCAAGCAGAAGGGACCGGCTGCCGCAGGCAGCGGGCAGGCAGCTACCGGGAGGCCAGTGCCTGGCAGTGCAGGCATGGGGGTGAGCGCCGCCATCTGCTGCCAAGCCCTGGACTGCTCCGGACCCTGCGAGCGCAGACTCTGCCCAGTTTCCTGGCATTGCCCCCAGAGCAGCAAACATCCACAGTGGGACGGCCRGGCAGCGGGAGCATCAGCAGCTTGGCCTGGTCTCCTCTGCCTGGCTGGCACATCCCTGCCCACACGGGGTCACACATCCATGGAGGGGACAGACCATGCAGAGTGTCTCAGATAAGGGTTAAACCAAACCCGGCAGCTTAATCTGGGCTCGAAACTATGAGTGCACAAGCAAAGAGGAGTCCCAGCGCCCGGGGAAGCACAGTGCCTGGTGGAGGTGAAAGAGTGCATGGATTGAGGGGGTGGACCAAAACAACCACCCCAAATCCTACACTGCCAAGTGCTGCCACTGCCCCTCTCCAGCCAAGGCCCCCCCTGCCCCTGGAACCCCCCGAGGAGATGCCTTACCTGGAAGTTGCCGACCATGGTGAGGCCAGCAGCACAGACCCAGCCGGTGGCCAGCCCCAGGGTGTTGAGGAGGGATGGCCCGAGGCGCTCCAGGAGATGGGCGTAGCGCAGCAGCCCCACCAGGATGACTGCGGGAGGGAGACACAGCCCCGTTGCACGCCGCCGCCTGTGGCCCCCCACCACCTGCCCCTGCCCCCCACCGGGGGGTGAGCGCTGCAGGGTGCCCCACTCCCAGCCTCGCTCCCAGCCCCGCTCCCCCGGCAGCAGGCACTTACCCATGAAGGAGCCCAGGCTGCAGATGAGGCTGAAGAAACAGCTCTCGGGAGGCAGGGTGCCACACTTGCTGCAGGGATAAGGCAAGGCCCGGGGAGCCCTCAGCCGGGGTGCACTGGAGTGTGGCACCTGCCCCCCTCCCCAGGACGTGCTCCTGGTTGCCCCAGGTGGGCTCTCAAAGTGGCTCCAACCCCTGCCGGTCCCACGCTCCCACCGTGCAGCTGCTTACCTGACGAGGGGGATGTGGTCCAGCGTGCAGCAGGAGCCGGGGCCGTCCACGCCGCACGACTGGTTGTAATTCCTGCCAGGAGCAAAGGGACAGGCTAGGAGAATCAATGCCCGGGACCCTCCTGCCTCCTGCCCACAGGCCCTGCAAGGGCAGCAGAGTTGCTCCCCAGCGAGCACAGCCCAACCCCAGGGATGTGCCCACACCCTGGGGACAAGCCCCCCCAGGGAGTGACCCACCGCCCAACAGGGTCCTCCAGGAGCATCATGCCTGGGTTTCCACAGCCTGTCCCCTGCCTGCTGGCTCTGCTGCCCACCTGGAGTCCCTGCCTGCGAGGGAGAAGCCATGGTGGGGTGGGGGGCTGCACGTACCCGCTGGCTGCATGTGCCAGGGTGCTGGGCTTGGGGGGTTCTTGCAGCCCCATGCCCCAGGTGGGAGCGGGAGCACCCGTGTGCCAGCCCCGTCACACACATCCCCGGGGTGGGAGCAYGGGTGGAGCTGGGCACGCAGCCACTGATGGCTCCGGGCTTGCACGGGATGGGCAGGAGCACCGAGCTGAGCGGGAAACTGCTGTCATGGCCACAAGCACCCTGGGCAGTGCCACCTGGCCTGGGAGGGGGGGAGCTGCCTGAGGAGCTGGGAGGAGCTGCCTGAGGGGGGACACGACAGGAGCAAGCCCCCAGGCTGCCCTGGGGAGCCTGGCACACCAGCAGGGCATCCCCCCTGGGGGCCTGTTAGCAGTCCCCAGCACCGCTGGGCTGGGGCAGGGCTCTGCTGCCCGCAACCACTGCAGAGCCCTTGAAGTGCCTCCTGCGGCCACATACCCAACAAGCTTGGGGACCCAGGGACCCAGGGCTCCTATCAGTCTGAGACACCTTCCTGTACCACAGCTGCTGCCTGCAACCGTAACCAAATTCCCCCCTGCGGGGGTAGGTGCCCCCTCACCCTCCCAGCTCTCCTGGTTTTTGGGCACCCCTTTGCTGCAGCATCACCCAGGCACCTGGCACCTCTGCCTGGCATGGCTGAGTGGGGCCCCCTCACCACCCTGCAGGAAGGGAGCCCAAAGCCCTGTGCCCCAAAGGGCCCCCTCAGACACCCCCAGCCCCACGGTGGGGACAGAAGCCTTGGGGGAGCCAGCGCTGCCCTGCCCCTGGCCCAGGCTGACCATCAGCCACCTCCAGCCGCTCAGCAAGCGCACGGTTAAAAAGGCCTTTTTGGAAAGGGCCGGGCTGGGCTCTGGTGTTTTTTCAGTCTCCTCATTTACTGGTGGCTTTGTTTTCCAACTGCAAAACCCCAGCGAGGCGTGGAGCCCCATGGCCTCCTCAAGGGCTGCTCTTGGGGCTGTGTTTGGTTTGGGAGGGKTTTTTTTATTATTATTTTATTTAAAACGAGCAGCCCGAGGCTGGGAAGCATTATTCATCATTAAGGGCTGGCTGTGCGGCGGAGACAACGCGACACACACATTCTTCCCAGGGCAGAATCAGCCATCAGGCAGGAAATGGCAGCGGGTTTTTTTTTCCCCTTCTCCTTCAAACACTCCAGCAAGAATTAAACTAACATGGATTTTTCTGGGCAGATTTTTAAGGAGACACAACAAGCCAAAAGCCCTGCAGAAGAAGTTGCCAAGAGAGCAAACAGGGTTTTTGTCCCAGCCCTCGCCTCTCCCACACCTCGTCCTCCATCCCGGGGTGCTGCAGGCAGCTCTGCCCGTCGGGTGGCCGGGTGCCGCGGGGCCATCCCATTCCCCTGGCACTGCCAGATTTAGCCTCAAGCAAGCAAGCCTCAACCTTTTCCATGGAGACACATGGCCCTCTGTAATTCCCTGACCACTTATTTTCATACTTTCTCCATGCTGTGTTTTTTCAATGGCCTCCTTCTCCCTGCCTGCTTTGCAGCAGGGCTGGGCCGTTCACCGGAGCAGCTGTAACCGCAGGCGAGCCTGGCTGGGGGAGGGAGGGCAGCTTTCAATAGCCCTGCTTGGCCCTGGCATCCTCACTGCTTTGCAAATGTAGGGCCCAACCCTGCCAGCAGCTAATCCCCAAGAGGCTCTGCTCCCAGAAGCCACTCGTGGGGCCAGACAGGAGACACATGCCCTGGGGCGACTGCCCCCCATCACTGTCACCACCGTACCTGCAGGGAGAGAAGGTGGTTCTGTGCCCTGCTCGATGCTCCCACCTCTCCCACCATCTCAGACCCCTCCCCGCTCTAGCCTGGCCCCTGACGCCCCTTTCAGCATGGTGACGGTGCAGGGGGGCCTTGGCTTCCCAGTGGTCTGGCACAGCACGGCATGGTTCAAGTGGGACAGGTCTGGAGGGGGACCCGACATTACTGGGGTCTTTAACTGAGCCGGTCCTTGGCGAAGGGCCCCTGCTGCCCCCCCAGGCCTTACCAGTTGTGGACGGGGCAGATGTGGTTGTTGGAGAGCGCCATGGCGTACCTGGGGGAGAGACAACAACAGGGATCACCGTAGCCGCCTGCCTCCCTGCATCCCCGCTCCTGGCCGGCACCCGGAGCCAGACCCAGGGACCAGCCACAGGACCAGGGGGGTACAAGCCCTCGCTGCCTGCCAGGGGCCAGCGCTCACCCTGCAGCATGTCCCGGCTTTGCAAAGCAGGAAAAAGAAAAGCAAGTGCGTGAGCCCAGCCCACGCTCTGGGGAGCTCTCGCTGCCGGAACCAGGTCCCCCTGCCCAGTATCCCCATCCCCAGAGAGCTGCCTCCTGCTCTGGTTCAGTGTGGATGCAGCTGCTCCTGCGGGGCCTCTTCCCCTTTGCTCCCTGGGCTCTGGGGGCTGCTCTGCCACAGAGTCCCCCACCCCGGCATTGGGGCTCTCTACCAGCCTACAGCCGTGCAGGGTGTTACCTGATGGCCACTGGGCTCTGCCGTGCTTCCCCCAGCCCCTGGCTGGCCAGCGCCCGGAGCTAAAAGAAGTCTGGAAAAGTAGCCGGTGCGTTGGCAGGGCATTTTGGGCAGATCAGCTCCATCGAGCATTTCACTGTGGAGTCACCCCTGCACCTCAGTCAGCATAACAAGGGGTTCATGACATGCATCCCGCTCAGCTCCGGGGGGATCTCGGCCCCATGGCCCCGCCCCAGCCGGCGAGGAGCCCTCCCGCCCGGCAGCCACAGCAGCGGGTGGCCCTGCGCTGTTCAAATCGCTGCCGCCAGCGGCCATAAACAGCTCAGGTTAAAAATAGGCCCCGACACCAACACCAGTAAGAAAACCCCTCTCCCACCCAAGCTGGCCATGTAACAGCTGGGCTGCGAAAAGGATGATCCCAGCAGAGGGATCAACATGACGGGGCAAGGAGCTGGACGGCTGCGGGGAAGCAAAAGGCAGCGCTGCTCACCCCAAGGGCCACCCACCAAGAGCATTGCCCCCCCGCAGACCCCTCGCCCAGCCACTTCCCAGCACAGGTCTCCCCAAGCACCCAGTCCCCATCCCAGCCCTCCGTGCCCTCCTAGCAGGGGGCAATAAACCAAGAGAGGCACAAATGGCACTGCCCTCCCCCAGCAGGATGCGTCCCCACCCGCCCAGTCCCCTCATCATGGCTCTGCATCCCAGGCATGGCTGGTGGGGCCCCGCATGGGCCACACGCTCCCACATGCAACCGCCCAGCCTCACCCTGCCACTGCGCTGATGAGGGACACAGCATCCCCCGGGTGGCTGCAGGACATGTTTGGGGCCACAAAAAAGGGCCTGAGACCACCCCGCCAGGGCAGCTCTGGCTGTGAGGACCATGAGCAGCACCTCCCACCCGTGCTGCTCTGGGCTGGAGGGGTATCTGCCCCCCAGGGTCACCCATGGGAGATGGCCAGGGCTTCACAGGGCGTCTAGGGGAAAAGCTTGGAGCGTAAGTTCCCTGCACCAGGGTCAGCATTTGGCTTTGCCGGGAAGGAGGACTGGGGATACCACAGGGGGGAAGCTCTCAGAGGGACCCGTGTGGTATGGGGTGCGTTTGCTCCATCCCACACCCCAGAAAGTCCCATCACCTAAGCTGGGGCTCCCTGTGCTTTTGGGAAAAGTCCCTTATCCAGTACCCACCACCCCTGCGGTAGTGGCACAGGGGGGTGGATGGACCGGGGCAGGACAGCCCTATGTGACCAGCTGAGATCCCAGGGCCAAGGCCCCAGGAAGGGACCGGCAGGGTGGGCTAGTGCTGCTCACCCAGATGACAGAGCCTCTGCCCCCAGCACAAGGGACAAACGTCCCCTGGCCCTCCCATCCATCCGTGTGGGGCCAGGACAGGATGGGTGCTCATGAGCTGGTTACGGCCCTGGCGCTGCAGGACCTGGGCTGGTGGCATCACTCCCAAGCCCATTCCCGTGCTGCCTAAGCATCAGCCGCACTCACGCCTGGACAGGGGCACGCAATCCCACGGGGTGTCAGGGGTGCAAGGCCAGGGAGGCACATGCCAGTGCCGCTGCAGGGGACGCAGTGATCACACAGGGTGGCTGTAGGGGGACGGGGAGGTGTGGGAGCGACTGAGCGTGCAGAAGCGCCCCAACATGACGCGGGCCCAGCAGTGCCCCGCAACCCCCTGCCCCGCAGTATCCTGCAGCATCCCGCAGCATCCTCCAGCCCCCTGCCCCACAGCATCCCGCCCCGCAGCCCGGGCGACCCCGTCCTGGCGGCCCCGGCCCCGCCGCCGGGGGTGGGGGGCTAGCGGCGGCTCCGGGCGGTCCCGCGGCACTCACACGATCCACATGCCGGTGATGGTGAAGGCAGGCAGCGTGACGGGCAGGATCCCCCAGGCCGGCATCCTGGGGCCGGGCATGCCCCGCCGGGCTACGGGCGAGCGGGGCCGCCGGGGGAGCCTCCCCCCTGCCTCCTGCTGCCGGGCCGCCGGCGGGCCGCGCTCCCCATGGGCGGCCGGGCCGGGGCCGGGCGGGCGGAG
>JAYKAV010002822.1:4023093-4143810 GCA_035582835.1 Phoebastria nigripes | reverse complement strand
GGCCCGGGGGGATGCGCCGGCAGCCCCGGGCGGGCAGGGCTGGGGAAGGGCAGCCGGCAGGCGAGGAGCGGGGATTGCTAACGTTCGGGTCCGCAGGGCAGGCAGGCTGTGGTCGGAGCGACCCCGAGAGCGTGGTCTGCTGCCCCTTGTCCTCTGCAGGACGCAGCCGGGGTGGAGGGACAGGCTCCTGCTCGCAAGACCCCCAGGGCAGGCACTGGCATCGGCCCCAAGAAAAGAGCACAGAGGGGACAGCAGGGCACTGCATAGCAGCAAACACCCCCCTCCAGGGAGCTGCAGCCTGGAGTAGCTTTTGCCAAGGCTGAATCGGATAGCAGCTGGCTGCAGGGCACTGCGGACTCTCTCCACCCAGCCCCAGATGATGCTCTCTGTGCCCCAAACACCATCCCTATGCCCACGTCCATGAGACCAGGGGCTCCTCCAGCAAGCATGGCCCAAAGGGCACTGTCTCAGTGCAGGGGTCAGGCAGGAGGTACAGCACCAGGTAACAGCTGGGCACAGAAGACCTTGCTCAGTTCCCTCTTCTTCCTTGTGGGAAGAGTGTTAACAGGGGCTCAGCCTTCCCTCCTGAAGACAAGGCTCAGTTTGTGCCCCTGTGTGACTGATCTTGCGCTCTCGCCAAATGGCTAGCGACACCTTGGCTGCCTCACACACGCTGCAAGCCACCACCCGCACACACCATCCTGACCCGGTTAGCCTGACCTCTCCTTTCCCAGACACTTTCTACAAATGGCTCAACTAAGGCTTAAGTTTAGCAACCACCCACCAACCCCGCTGCCCAGAGAAATTTCCATTTTTCTTACGTGGAAAACCTGAAAAGAGAAGAGGAAGCATGACTTCCCCTGGCAGAGCAGCCGGGCTGCGGCAAGGCCACAGCAGCCCCATTTCCCTAGCGGTAACTCAGCAATAACCCACCCTCCCACCGCGTGGCTGCTTGCGGGTGTGTGTTTATCAAGTCCCAAAACATCCGGCATAGCCAAAGGGTGCATGCACCCCTCGGGCCCTGGAGCCGCTGGTGCTCATGAAGCCTGCACCTTCCCGCTGCCTTCTGCAGAGAGGAGCAGCCTTGGAACAGCACCTGCCCTGGCCTGCGTGGGAGAGGAGCTCCGCCTGCCCACCACTGCGCCCAGGCCAGGGTGCAGGTTACGCAACTGGAGGAGTAGTATTGCATACTGGGACTTGTAGTCTTGGGGGATCTTGTCTTCCTACGCGTTGAATTGCACTCCAGGCAGCCTCCTCGCAGGCCCAGGGTCCCCCCTTGCTGTTCAGCACGTCAGTTCCCTGACCTTTTGCTGCAGGAACTGCACTCCAGAACTTTGCTCCCAAGCCAGTTGTGCTCCCAAAGCTGCCCCTGAATTTCTGTGCTGGCCGACAGCAGGCCTGGCCCTCCCTCTCCCGGCAGCCCCCACGGCCGCGGGGACAGACGGTGGTGGGAACAATGCCAGCCAGGGCGGCAGGCGCCGGGCCAGTGGCGCAGCTGCTGCCACCTCCAGCAGCCTTAGCAGGGTTCAGGTTGCTCCCGGGCCACGGGGCGAGCGGTACAAACCCCGCCGGGCTGCCTTCCATGCAGGTGAGGTGAAGGAGCAGGGCACAGGATGCTTTAGGCTCCGTAACGGGCGCAGATTTTTCCGGAGGAGTTCAACAGCTGGCATTTCTAGGAGAGAGGGTAACTTCTAAAAAAGCCAGCTCACTATTGGAAGATACTTCATGGAAATCCTTCCTACAGACCAGGTCTTCTGAGTATGCTCAGACTCAATTTAAAAATTGAATCTAAAAGCAGCATTGCTTCAGTTTCACAAATTTCAGTGCCAAATTTATGTTTTACAGCCAGGGCTTATCTTTTTCAGTAGGGCTTTCTCCCACTAGGAAGCTTCACTCCAATGAGGAAAACACCAGCTCCACAGTAACGTGTCCTACTGACACACGCTAAATCCCAATACTTATTTCTATTCTGTTTCAGCAGTGGAAGTTCTTGATGTAAATGGGAACAGAAGAGATAAGTAAATCCAAACTAGGGTGATGTCTGTCCAGCCTCATCTGGAAAACAGTGAGTTAGACCCATAAAAATGAGAAAGTCATCCAAGACTAGAAAAAGTATATGCTGGGACAAACCTGAAGGTTAGTGTTGTGAACACCGCTCCTCACCAACAGCCGCTGGTAGTATGACCGTCTTTTATGTAATTTAAGTTACAATTAGAGTTCAAGAGACATAACGATAAAAATGTGTGTCACAGCACATGCTGTCAGTTGATTCTGATGTCCTTTCAAACACTTTCCCTGTTATTTTTTTCTCTGTAACACATGAAACCTCGTTACTGCAAAATCCAAACAATATTCAAAGAAATTTTTTCTCGTTTTCCAGTCCATTCCTATTTACAGCCTAGTGAAAACTGTTTAAAGTGCAATTCTGTCTGTCTTTCCAGCCGACATTCTTTCCATTCCAGTCCCGCTTCCTGCGGTTTCCTCGGGTGGCTTTTGCTTTGCACCGCAATTGTCTGAATTAAGATGTAATGCTCTCAGTAGAAACTGGGTTTGCAAACACAGTTTAAAACATAGCATCCCCCAAACAACTATCTGAAGGCAGTGGGAAAAACTGGGCTTTGCCATTAGCTGACACCACTCCCAGAAGTCAAAGGACGGTCCTGGGATCACAGGGCAATAGTGCTGACATCAAGGCACTTGAAAATTGAGCAATGGTTTACAAAGGGTTAATCATCTACAGGTTTCAGTGAGCATTTTGAAGACAGCTCAGAAAAACAGAGCTGTAAATAGAAGTGAAGGCTCAGAAATACAAGACAGAGAGGTGGGCTGGATACAGAAGGGCCATGGGCAGCACAAGGATTCAAATGCATGAATGAAAACATTTAAGGGCTGGAAGGACACAATCTGGGAAGCAGTGGAGGGTGAGGAAGAGAAGGCTGCAGCAGTGACAATATTCCAGGAATGGTGGAAATGGCGTAAAGGAACCAGGATTTATTAATGGGATTTTCCCAGTATGCTCATTACTCTTCCATTATGCAATACTTTGAGCTTTGCTCATGCAATTCAAACAAACTCCAAGTTTTCAAACCCCTTATCAAGCCCATAGGAGTCTCTTGGAATCCTTGCGATAGGGAAGGCATTGGTGTCTCATGCAGCTCTGAGGACACTGTGGCACTGCATCGATCTTGCCACAAGACAAAGCAGGAAATATCAGGAGGGAAGTATGTGTTGTTGTCCATATCCATGGCAAGCATTAGCCCTGGAAGAGCCCAGGATCTCTCACGCCCTCTCCAAGTCCAAGTCCAAGTTCTGTCAGTGGAAACGAGGATTTCTTCCTCATCAGACAGAAAATGCTCCCTTCTCCAAAGTCAGCCAAGTTGTCACCGAGGTCTGTGTTCTGGCTGCGTGCCAAGATGTCACAGGGCACCTACTACTCAGCCCTAGTCTCTGCCCTCAGTCCTGGTGCACACACCAGCATAACACCAGAAATTTTACAGCCGACACTTCTTGCCAGAAGCAAGAGCAATCTAGCTGTTACAGCTCTGCTTTGCCCGTGATGGGAACCATTTCTGCTTAGCCCCTTGATGGCCAACCTCCACTGCAGCCCTCCCATGAGCTGACCATTTGTTAGGGCAAGTCCCTCCATGCTCCCCACAGACAGAGCACACTGTTGGAGGATCCTGGTATATGGACCCAGGGGGCTGGCAGCCAGGCACAGCACCGTGACAACTAAACTCCACTCTTCCCAAAGCTCTGAGCCACAGAACCACGACAGAAAAGGAGTGCAACACTGGAGCATTCATTTACAGGATGTATTTATTACACTGTAAAAAGTCCATTGGATTTGTAGCCATTTACTCTATATGTACACTGGTTGTACTCCCACCCCAACCATAGGTTCCTCTCAGTACAGTATACACTGGGTTGGAGTCACATGCCCCTCCCAGTCACCAGTGGGATTTCCAAGATTGATATTATTGAGAATTTAGCCAACTAATCGAGAGAGGAGGAAGAACAGAGATGCAGCGCTTGCCAGGCAGCCAGCTCTGCTCTGGGCATGAGGGGGTGGAAGAGCGGGACATCCTTGCTGCAAGGCAGAAGCACAAGAATGACTACCAGGGCCTCAGCTGCAGGGGCATTCTAGGTAGAGAAGGAGGTGGGCTCCCAGCAACTAGAAGATGCAGAAGGGTGCCATCTCTGCAGAGCTTCCAAGAGAAAGAGCAGCATACTTGCTGGGCACCTGTCAGCAGGTGCCACAGATTCCCACATCTTCTCTAGCTGAAGGGGATGTTCTAAAGAATGGGGCTTGACACCAAGAGGCCAATGTAGCGAGTGGTGGACAACACAGCACTGCTGTGCACACTGGGGGAGTGGCTCCCCAAGCGCTGTTTGAAAGATGGCTCTGGTGCTCTGCTCTCAGCTCACGGGACTCTGCATTTCCTTCTCATCTGCTCAACTAGGCAGAGCCTTCTGAATTTGCTCTCTCCAACCAGAAAGCCTGATTACATTTACAGGAGGAGGGAGGAAAGCAGTGTTGCCCCTACCAGTCTCCTCTGCTGCCTACTCCCTACCTGGCCTGGAGATTGCTGTGATCCATGTTGCAGAAGGAAAGCATGTGGCTACAGCAGACAAGAAGCCCTATGTAGCAAGCTGAGAGCTGCACTGTAAGCAATCCACATTTCTACACAAAATTCTCAACCTGCTTAACCCAGGCACGCCCAGAGCCCAAACAAAGCAGTGCGACCAGAAGCATGGGCAGGAAAGCTAGGGAATGGCTGGGGAATTGTCCAGGGACTAGTCTGAATAATCTGAGAGGCAGTCCTGTACTGCAGCCCCTCTCTGGTGTGACATCAAAGAGTTTTCCCTCTTCACCAGATGAACTGGTGGCAGCTTGGTCCCAGGCTGCTGGGTGTGGGTGTTGCCTGGCCCCTGAGATTGTGAAGGCAGGAAGGAGACTGGTCAGAGGAACTGGGCACCCCTCCAAGAAGACAGGGATTTCTAGGCAGATTTCTAGGTGGTTGCCACAAGAAGGGAGCAGAATATGATGTGCTCCAGGGGGATTGTGGCAGCAGCCCTTCTGCTCAGGTTAGCATCATCTTCTAAAACAAACATGCCCGCTACCAGAGAACATTTGGCCAGCATCCTCCACCCACAGAGCTTCCTCAGCAGACAGTTCTCAGACACCCTTGAACTAATTGACTTCAGAGGTTGTCATGGGGTCAGTGGGCCGTGGAGTAGCTAAAAGGGGAACAGGAGAGGTGGCTTCAATTAGTGCCGGGTTGAGAATGATTGGAAGAGTCATAGGTGGCACCCCAACCTGCAGGGGAGAGGCAAGAGGCTGAAGGATGAGTGGCGGCTGTGCTGTCGTAGGAGGTATGTCTGTAACGTGGCTTGTCTTTGTTGAAGCTGATGCTGGGAAAGAAGGAGAGGCAGAGGTGCTGATGGTGGGTGATGCAGGTGCAGTGGCTCTCTCAGACTCTGGAAAAAGGAAGGAGAGAAAATACATCCTTACACAGTCCCTGACAAAGTCACCTTTCAGCTCAAAGCTAAGCAGGGCTGAAGATTAACTCAGGGGCCTTTTCAGACTTGCCCGTTCCACGCACCTTCATACGAGGCCCTGAGGAGCAGTTGCCGATCACAGGCATTCTGCCCCAACCTCTGCCCACCCCAATAACCTCAGCAAGAAGGCCACAACCTATCCATTTGGAAGCACAACAGTTCCACAACACCAGAGGCCTGGTCACTGTAGATCATGCTAAACCAAGGAAAAGCAGATCCATGCTACCATGCTGGGAAGATGATTCCAGAAAGAAGAAAACGGGACTCACCACTGGCACCCAGTTCACAGGGCTTCTCCAAAGGAGCCAGGTGGGTGGCTGGTCTCACATCCCCCACAGGAGAAGGGGGCAGGGCAGACACTATTGATTTCTGATGCTGCTGCTCCATTGATATGCTGGGGACAGGATCTATGAAAACAAAACAAGCAGTGAGACCACACACCAGTTTGCTCACTCCTTTTGCCCACCCTCAGTTTGCCCTCCTTGTGCCAAGCTCCCACAGTCTCCTGCAACTATCATTTCATCAGCATTCAGGCACTATGGCAGCTGGGTACTGGACAAGGTACAAGCACTGGGTCCAAGACCTGTTTTCTTAAGGTTTCTCAGTCCCTTGTACCTTGGATGACTGTTTGTTTGAAGAGCTCATCCCGCAGCCTAGGTAAGAAACAGTCAATCCGCTCCCAGGTGATCTCCCAGAGATCCGAATATCCCGTCCGTGAGTCAGCACTGTGGAATATCCCAGCTGTATCCATTACAAGCAGCATATTCTTCAGAGACTCTGGGATGGCCTCCAGCTGTAATCAGAGACACTCCTCAGGACACAGAGAATAGACATACACCAATGAACAAAAGCTAAAAACAGATGATGGGCTGCCTTGGAAACAGAGGCCAAGGGGAGAGACCATGGAACAAAATGGTTTTGGAAGGATTAAAAGGTTAAAAAAACCCACCAAACCAAACCACCTTTAAAGTTCAGAAGGTTAAAACTGATGAATGGTTGTTCAAAGCGCTGCAGCATCACTTTCAGCACCTTACCAGTAAGTCACTGGAGCCAGCATGCATGTATTTGTCCATAAAGTCCAGGATTGTCAGCCACAGGGCAGCAAAGGTGGTCAGTGAGAGCAGTGGGGAGAGATGCTGTAGGAACACCTAGAAAAAAACCACAACTACTGTCAACAAGTAGTATCAGGGCTGCTGCTCATGGCTTGTGAGCCAGTCTTGCAAATCTGGAATCCCCCCTCCTTGTGGCAGGCTAGGAGCATGCACAGGCCCAGCCTGAGGATGCCAGAGGCCTCCACTCTTCTGAGCTACATAGGTAGAGGAGTGGATCTTGTCTCCTTTGCGTGAGGCCACTGCAGTCTGCATCACCATGTCTTCCAGCCCTTCCAGACTCTCTGCCTTAGGTCAGTACTACCAGCTTCTGACATGCATCATTTCACCACTAGAACAGACTATCTTCAATGGGTGAAATACTTCTCTCTCCATCCTTCATAAAGTCACAAACTCCATCCTGACAACTTTTCCAAAGGTCAGGATCATGGAGACAGTTCTGGAAAGAAGGCATGTCCCAATAGCAGGTGGTGGTGGTGAAGCCCAGCACTGAAGATAGTCAAACTAGCAAACAGCATCTCTGATCTGGACAGGTGTCAGAGAAACTAATACAGCAAACAGTTTGGCCTTCTTGAGGCACATGGTTTCCCCTGAGCTTTCAGGCAGCAGAATCATGCTCACCTTGGAGAGTAGCGTTGAGGCTCTCATCCTAGTTTCTTCCATCCCACCAACGTCAGCTGGGCTGATGTTCTCAAGTAGCTTGGTTAGCAGTGGGAACAGCACCTGTTGGATCAGACATGGTGATATTTCAGAGCTGAAAAATGACTGATGAGATTTGCAGAGACAACCTTACAGGAAGGAGCTGGCTTTTGGGACTGGTGGCTTCTAGGCAGAGAGCATGGGAGAAGCAATGGGAAGTGGAAATGAGTGGATTCATTTCAACACTCCAAGAGGCTCTGTCAGAAGCCTAAGCAGAGAGGGACTTTTCACAGGATCAGAGTAGGGAACGCCTTGTCTGTTGTGGTGAACAAGCTGCTCAAGAAGACGGTGCTAAAGTAGGACACGATTCTGCCACTCCCGCACACAGCTTTGCTCTTCATGATAATGCTGTCCTGCCTACATGCCCAGCCCAGTCAGGAGGTTACCTTGTTGAAGCAGGACTCCCATTCCAGGGCATCCAGGGCCTGCAGGTCATGTACCAGGAGGGCCCGCTGCAAGTAAGTGAGTGCCTGCATCCGTACCTGGCGTCGGGCATCACAGCACAGCCAGGCAATACCTGCAAGAGAGGGATTCAGGGCAAAGCCCACAGCGAAATCCTGTCCCCCAGGGCTCTGTTTTGGGACCGGTCTTGTTCAATATCTTTATCAACGATCTGGATGAAGGGATTGAGTGCTCCCTCAGTAAGTTTGCAGATGACACCAAGCTGGCCAGCAGTGTCGATCTGCTCGAGGGTAGGAAGGCTCTGCAGAGGGACCTGGACAGGCTGGATCGATGGGCTGAGGCCAACTGCATGAGGTTCAACAAGGCCAAGTGCCGGGTCCTGCACTTCGGCCACAACAACCCCATGCAACGCTACAGGCTTGGGGAAGAGTGGCTGGAAAGCTGCCTGGCAGAAAAGGACCTGGGGGTGCTGGTTGACAGCTGGCTGAATATGAGCTGGCAGTGTGCCCAGGTGGCCAAGAAGGCCAACGGCATCCTGGCCTGTTTCAGAAATGGTGTGGCCAGCAGGAGTAGGGAGGTGATCGTGCCCCTGTACTCGGCACTGGTGAGGCCGCACCTCGAATACTGTGTTCAGTTTTGGGCCCCTCACTACAAGAAGGACATTGAGGTGCTGCACCGTGTCCAGAGGAGGGCAACGAAGCTGGTGAAGGGTCTGGAGAGCAAGTCTTGTGAGGAGCGGCTGAGGGAACTGGGACTGTTTAGTCTGGAGGAGAGGAGGCTCAGGGGAGACCTTATCGCAGTCTACAACTACCTGAAAGGAGGTTGTAGCGAGGTGGGTGTTGGACTCTTCTCCCAAGTAACTAGCGACAGGGTGAGAGGAAATGGCCTCAAGTTGCGCCAGGGGAGGTTTAGATTGGACATTAGGAAAAATTTCTTTACTGAAAGAGTGGTTAAACATTGGAACAGGCTGTCCAGGGAAGTGGTGGAGTCACCATCCCTGGAAGTATTTAAAAGACGTGTAGATGAGGCACTTAGAGACATGGTTTAGTGGGCATGGTGGTGTTGGGTTGACGGTTGGACTCGATGATCTTAGAGGTCTTTTCCAACCTTAATGATTCTAAGATTCTATGAAAGTGTCACATCCCTACTTCCCCAATCTAGGGTGAAAAGTCTAATGAAGATCAAACACTCTCTGGGGAAAAAAAAAGGAAAGAAAGAAAAAGGATTATACTTGTTCCAGGTCACAGCCTGGGAATCTACTGTCAGGTCCAGAAGCAAGCTGGCAGCTAACTCATGCTAAAGATACCTTACCGGATCTGATCCAAGTTCTTTTTCAATTACAGCAGACCCTAAAAACAACCTCCGCCTGCTTTCTGCAGTTAGTTCTTGTCTCCTCAACTTTCCTGAGTGCTGCCATTATTTTGGAAGTGTCTCTGCTCATTCTCATCACAAGGGGATGGCTTTACCCTGTAGCAAAGGACACCAGCAGTTGGACCACAGTGTTCGGGAATCTGCTTCGATTTTCCTCCCTGCTGTCTCTAGATGGCGTTGCTCCTCTGCCCAGGAGCTGTAGATGGTGGCCGCTCGTGTGTGCAAGGTRTGCATGAGGTCCAGGAGCTGCAAGTCAAGCATCACATTAAGCAACACACAGGACTTAAATTTTTGAAGCAACCCTGGTCTCTGCTCTTCCCCAAACCAATGCTAAAAGGCTCACAGCTGCTCAAGCCTGCTTCCTGTATGTACATAACCATGTATAGCTATGGAGATGGTGTCAGGCCCTGCTGTCTGTGCCCTCCTTAAGTGGTCAAGTGCCAGGCATCTTCAGCAAGATTTGTGTTAGTTCAGTAGCCGTGTCAATCCCATCTTCGAGGAACAGCATCCCAATCCTGCCAGGAGAAAGAATGGAGCCTTTCCTGGCACGGAGCATTGACTCTCCCAGGCAGAGGGAAAAACCCAGTGATTCAGCTACGCTGTCCAGGGACAGCTCCCTGCAACTTTTTTTTTTTTTTTTTTAAAAAAAAAAAAAAAACCAAACAAACAAAAAACCAAAAAAAGCATGAAGCACAAGCAAAGCTCCCTCAGAACAGCTCCATATGGGCAAATGACAGCATTCTAGTCACTTTACTACTGAACTGAGGCCCAACAGCCTGGCAGTCAGCAAGCCTGTGCCTTCACACCTTTGAAGTACCAGCTGGAGAGAGAAGTGACTCCCTCATCCCAGTCCTCTGTACTTGAAATCCCAGTGCCTCAGCCCACGGGGCTTTCCCCTCTCCACAAGGTCAGATGCCCTGTCAGACTCCCCACTAATCCTACATGAACCCTCTTGCCTCCAAATGCCTTTGATCCACATCCATCTTACCTACTACAGTGACTCTCAGCTCCAGACCCCACCCTCCTTGCTTTTCAGAGAACTTCTCTCTCCACTGCTATTCTGCTTTTGTCTGTCCAAATTGCAGTCTTCCTCTTTCACTGCAGAACCACACACTGCCACCAGAGCCACCCTCTGCCATCCAGTGCCCACTAACACAGCATGCAGCCCCCGCCCTCGCCGCATGAAGAATCCCAGTAATTCCCTAGCAAGGCCCTGCGTATGGGAAAGGAGAGGAGGAAATCCTTGCTATACTTACGTCCTGACTAACCTGTAAAGACACAGTGTGGTAGCTGGCAGGGATGCTCTCATCCTCGTCCTCATCACTGTGTGTGTGTGCCTGGTGCTGGCTCAAGACCCGTGATCGCCGTGTGGAGCTCTCCTTTGGCTTTTTTTTTAACCGACTGGATTTACTGTCGTACCTGTGGCTCTTCCCCCTCTTCTCCTGGGACTTGTAGCCTAGAAAGTGAAAGGCAGCAACATACCCTATACACACTCCACCACAAAATTTTCTGCCTTTCCACACAGACAGCAGCCACCTTTTGATATCCCCAGCAGAGGGCCCTGTCCTGTGAAACGACAACTACCTGCTTGAAGAGGTACCCAGCAGCCCTCAGGAACAGCCTTCAGCAACAGCTGATACTGCTACCTCCACGTCAGCCCCAGATCTCCCCTCTATCCCAGAGAGAGGGATAAGAATAAGGTCCCTGCTGCCAGCAGGAGCCAGGACACTTTTCTCACAGCAGACCATTTTCTGGGGGTTGGGGACTCGTTCCCTGACAGTATACTTCACACTTCTTGCTGACTGGCCACCCCAAGCCCAATCCTGATTGTCAAACCAAGGGCCATCTTACCCCCATTCAAGCTTGCCTCCACAAAGATGCGGATGGTTTTGACACAGAGCTCGAAGTTCTCAGGTGTAACGTGGGCAGCATCTCGCACGATGAAGGACAGGGACTCTACGCACTTCATGAGAGACTTTGTGTCATGTGGGCCCAAATCCAGCCCCACAGTCAGGCTGTACTGGTTGACAAGAGGAGATGGCCCCAGCCTGCTGAGCCCAGCAGTGGATCTGGAGCTGTCGATGTCATCTTTCCCCACCTGCAGGGCACAGCAAGAGGGCAGCAGGAGAGGGTAGCATAACAAGCGGCACCTCATGCACACACTGAAAGGGCCTTTCTTCTGAAGCCAACAGGTAACATTTCTGTAGGATCCATTTCCCTTTCTTCCTCATTTGCCTCCAAGCTTTCCCCTCTCCATCTGCATCTCCTCCCCATCCTCCCTTTACATTGTCAGATCATCTTAACTCTCTTTTCTACTGTCTTATTCTTCCTTTCCCTACCACACCCTCTGCCCACAACCATGCTAGGAGTAGTCTTCTTCAGGCACTAGAAGCCCATTGTCTACTCACCACTAGCCAGCCACTGTTCATGACATCCACATCTGTCACCGAGCGATGCATCTTGCCTGGCTTCCCGTGATCTGTGTACACCTCTGAATCAGAGGTGTAGCCTCGGTCCAGGCTCATGTCACTTGGATGATACGAGGAAGAGACCTCGCTGTCTGACTGAGCACCTTCAAGAGAAAAGGCATGGGTTTTAGATCAAAGCCAAATCAAGAACTTGGAAGAGGCTGTGTATAAGGGAGAAGCAATCCAGATTAGCCAGATCAGCATCAGCTAGGAACCACAGGTGGGTCCTGGAAGAAACTGGGCCAGGCCTCTCCTCCTGTGAGAGCAAGAACAACTATGACAGGAGCATGCACAGGAAACACAGATCTTTGACACTGTTTCTTCCCTGTAGGTATGTTTAGCTTTCCCCTTCAGAGGGAAGGGACTTTCCATCCTCTGCTATGTCACTTGTCAGCCTGACCGTGGATTTAAAAAGGGCAGGAAGTCCAATGCTTTGTCCCTGGGGCAAGAATCAGATGTACCACACACTTTAAGAACTACTGGAGGTGCCAGGTTCAGCCAAGACAACTCCAAAAGCACAACACAGAATGACATGACTCATGTAGGGCCTCTGGGGTCACTCAGCTCCACACTAATACTGGTAAAGTCTTTCTCATGAACAGCAATCTACATTAGCATGTTCCACACCTGTCAGATCTACCTTCCCTGACCTTTAGGATAACCTTAAGTTTCACATGTCCCAAGCACGGAAATCTTTGCAAGGGTCAAATTTAAGCTACTGATATAATGTTATTTAGAAGCAAAAATACATTCTCTCCATCATTCAACATTATCTAGAAACTCACCATCAGAGACACAGACTTGCTGTGAACACAGTGCACTAAACATTTTCAGGAGGTAAAGAGAACTAATGTTCTGATGTGCAAGGTGCCACAGTCAAGTAGTTTGCTCAATCAGCAAAGACAGAAGCAGCTAAAAAAAAAAAAAGAGATGGGAGAAGACAGCCCAGCATTAGCCCAGAAGACAAAGGCCATAGGGGTTTTGCAAAATCAGGTTTCTCCCATCTGTCTAGCACAAAGCATCAGGACCTAGCAAGGAAGTTCTAGAAAAACAGAGGAAAACAAAGGCTTCTGGAAAAGTCTTTTCTTGCTGTTTGCTTTAAAAGTCTGAAGCTTTCAGCCTCAAATACATTGCCAGCTGGCTAAAGTGAAACAGGAACAGTTTGCTGAAAAGACCATCTTTCTAACAGTCAAGAGAAGTGGGAAATAGCGGGTTGGTCTTGTGGGAATGGTTCAAGCACTCTGAACACAAATGGATTTGGAAATAGAATTTTAAAGAACATCTCCCTTTACGAGATCCTTAAAATGGGGACAGAAAGGAGTCAGTCCCACAAAAGAAGCAAGTATGACAGGAATAACAGCTGGGTTTATATTACACACCCAGATGAGAGATTAAGGCTATTATTACCCAAGGCACCAGACCACAACCAGGAAAAAATGCTCCTTGGGTAGAGCAAAGACCTTCTACAGCTGCTACAACTGATATCTGTTTTCCTCCCACTGCTCCCCCAGGGACTAGCACCTGGACTGCTGCTCACTGAGTAGGAAGAGATGGCAGAGTAGAGACAGGGACAGACCATCGGGTAGGATTGAACAGCAGGTGCTGGTCTTTAATCTTGCTAATGTAGTTTAATATCAGCTTTGTTTTCTTGCAGTCCCCTTTGCTAATTGAAAAGCTTGAGGAAGCAGCTGCTTATCTGGCAGGCAGGCATCAGATTTCCTAGCAAAAGCTGGCCTGTCTTACCTGTGTCATTATCTGCCCTTGCTGTAACCTGCAGGGCTGCAGGCGGCTTCACCCCAGACCCAATACACTCCAGGAGGGTGAAGAGCGTGTACCAGTCATCCCCAGAGTGAATGTTGGCAGCGTTTGTCTTCAGGAGTTCATGGAGGCCGTAGGCAACCTCATGGCTAACTCTGGACAGCACATTTGGCTTCATCATGAGCAGGATACGTAATGAGAGGAGAACCTGGCCAGAGAAAGAGACAAGAATAACAGACCCTATTATTTACAGTCCATTCTCCAGCAAAGTCCCCCTTCATTTATTTAGAGCTACTTACAACTGCTGTTTGTTGTTACCTGCAGCACAGACAGGTTAAATGTGGCTCCATCCAACAGCAATTGGTTTCCTGTGTTGCCAGGTGTAGCCACAAAATCCCAGTAACTGACTTTCAAAAGTCCCTTACCTGCGCACTGATTTCTTCCCGACGAAGGAGCCTAATTGCCAGTCTCAGCAGCCCCACCACTGCCCTCTCCACCAAGAAGCAGAACTCCATCGCATGGACACAGAGATGATAGAGGTGGTCTCGGACAGTTTGCCAGACACAGGTCACACGGTCCCTAGCCACAACAAGGAGGAGGGAAAGGGTAGGATGAAAGGAGATGAGACAAGCAGGATCCAGCTACCTTTCCCAGAACTCCAGACAACCCAGTATTTCTTCATTTCAATGAAAAACTCCAGCCAGGAGATACAAGAACAGACACATAGAAACAACAAAGCCGTCAAATTTCTTATTTACTTCATTACTTGCAAAGCAATCAGGTGGGAGAATTCTCCCTCCAGAGTTTAGTTTATGTTCTCCAAATCTCAGGATATCAAGCAATAATTCGTGGGCGAATAGTCCCTCTGTTTGCACATGCTAGAGTGGAATTGCTAAGCCCCAAAATTACAGCCACATGGTGGTTCAGCTGGCAAATCAAGCACATAAGGAACTCATTCCCTGGACCCAGGCAGCAGCTGCAGTAAAGCAGGGACATTTACAGTGAATCTGCATGTATTTCAAGGTCATACCTATTCTCTAGCACAATCCTCAGAAGCATCTCCAAGCAGAAGGCAGCATCCTCTTCATCATATGTCTCCTCATCAGGAGTCACAGAGATTAGAGCCTAGAAAAGCCAGGAAATGTTTGTGAATCACAAGCCCCCAAAACTGCGGGACCAACAAGTGAGGACCCACAGAATGTTTTGAGTCTCAGCAAAACTGCACTCCACTGTCTGGTGAGGTCATGAATAGTCTATCAAAAATGCATTGATAGAAGTCAAGCCAAATATATGGAAAATTATATTTTTTTTTATTATGCAAGATGAACTTAAACTGATGAAGTCTCTCAGATGGAGAGGAATTATGAAAACCAGCAGCATCTTGCTAAGAATGTGCAAAGCACAGAAAAGACAGACATACCTAGGAATGACTACAAATACTGGAACTAGTCCTCTCAAGCCATCAGCTTGCATATGAAGGGAGAATTCCTGACATAATAGGGGTAAGAGCAAAATGTTCCCCTGGAACTGAGATGGCACACAAAAACTGAGTCACCACTTCTCCACGTGGGCCAGCAACATAGTGGTCTTTGTGTGATCCAAACAGCAATTTCTGCTTTAGCTGTTTTAAGCATGGTTCTTTGGGGTTTACTCACTTAGCATCTTTATTTTGAAACTCAAGACCTATTCTTCTGAACCTCTGCAGCAAGCCTTGATAAATAAACCTTTCCTTTGTTTTAGCACAAGTCTCAATAGTGTCATGCACCCTATTGATGAAGCCAGTGAATTTCAATTACAGCAGCCTGAAGGGAAAGGCACTTACACTTTAAGACGACATGGAATTAGGCAACACACACTGCCAGCCCACACAGCATCCCTGCAAGGGTTGCACTGCACTGTTTGCTTTTGGCAATGGTGAGCAGCGGCCAGATTCATTCCACGCCCTGGAGTGGTCTCAAACTCCACACTAGACAGAGAAGCCACTACCAGAACAAGGTAAGTAACTACCCTCCCCCAGGGAAATGAGCTTCTCTAGCCCAAAGGCTAGTGAGTCCAGCCTTATTACGTCACCCACAGCAGCCAGGTACCACACTACCTAGGGGCACACAGTCAAATATTTCTGTACAGCTCTTGCCTGTAAAGTGGCCTTTTAGAATGTTCTCATTAGGCACACAGCACACCAGAAAAGATGAAAAAGCATAACCTTAAGCTCCTACACAGAGCTATGCATATTTTCAAACACTTACCATGACCTCCTCAAGGTTTTTAGAATGCATTCCACAATTTAATGTCTTCCTCTACTACTAAAGCAATTGTGGCTGCCAGCACAGAAGTTACATGTAACAGCTGAACTAATGACTGGTTTCATATCCCGAATAGGTCCAAGACCTCCTTTGGGGACAGAGGAGCTAGGCAAGTATACAGCACATATCCATGATCGTGCATAGCGTACTTGTTTCATCACCATTCCAATTCCTTGCCCAATATCTCTCTCACCTTCATGAGCTCCTGGAGGGATTCAAGTTGGAGGAATTTGCTTTCTGTGATCAACTTCTCAGGATCACATTGCTGCAAAAGACAGAAAAGAGGACTGTGCATCTGGGGGATGGGGAAGGCATACAAACAGATCCTCCAGAAACACAGCTTGTTCCCAGGAAAGACACAGGTAGTGGCTTTAACACAATTACCTGCAGGAAAACTCCTGCCAGCTAGGTCACTCCTTTAACATCAATTACCTTTAACAGACCTGATCTGTGCTAGACAGATTTTAACAGATAACTCCTCTGTCCACACAATGCTCAAACCCCAGGTTCAGCTTTTGTTGGCACCATACGCTTTAACACTCTCTTGGAAAAGATTAGTCATTTGAGAATTTAATGTCTTCAATTATAGGACTGTGACGCCAAGGGCAGATCCCAGCCTCTTGTGGGGAATCGTTCCTGTTTTCATGTGTTACTACATTTGTGCATAACAGCACATAAGACCCTTTAGCTGTCAATGCAGATATGCTCCTCTGTAGTTTCTTATAATTCCCAAGTCCTCTGGAACCTGCAATACTGCCTAGAAGCATGCATATTTATGCTTCTGTTACCTGTTATCCACACAGTACCGTCACCACGAACAAAAGCAGGTTCTTTTACAGCCTGTGTGTTACCTTTATGCATTCCAGAGCCGTTCGCTTTGCCTCCTGTGTCTCTGTAGATGGCCCCCTCATACCAGATTGCTCTGTCCCACTGAGGGTGAGCCAACTAACAAAACTCAGCACTGTAGATTCACCACTGCAAATCAGAAGACACCAGCATCAGTGAGAAAACAAGAAATCATATTATTCTCCAGCTTTGGTACAAAAAAGACTGCCTGGGCCATCGACACCACTCACCGGTTAGATGGTGTCTCCTCACGTTGCAGATAGATTTTGCCATTAGGATCCACAAAGTCTTCGACCTGGAAGACAGACCAGAACATGTATATGATCAATTGTCTACTTCTTTGTAGCCTTCCCCCCCAACCCCATAATGTTTCACTTAGTGATGAAACACTACACCCAACTGCAAATGTGTAGGCAGTCAACCCCAGCTCTTCATCCCCTCACCCCTTCAGTAAAGTGGCACCCCCATCTGGCACTACCAATGCTGTGCTCTAATACTTCATGCCTATAAGCATGTCCCTCTTCTGCACAATATTCAAAATCTGTTCAAGTAAAATGAATACTAGAATTTCTCAAATCCAACAAAAAGTAAAATGAGAAAAAAATGAAACCCTACAAAAGAACCTGGACCCTGCACATAAATCAAACACTACACCCTTTGCAGGCTTTCTAGCTCTGTACACACTTTACCAAAGCCAGGTCTTTGCAAGAGAGCTCTCCTCCTCTTTGAACTGGTTCTATGAAAAGCCAGCTTCCCACTCCCCTACTCTTCAGTTACCCACGGGCCAGCTATTATTACCTCCACCATGGCCTTGGGCAGCAGCTCTGATCGGAAAAGCTGTAGCATGGCCTCCATGATGTTTTTCCAGCCCTCCCGCAGAATGTCACCATGGCGATGGGCCAAGTGAAACACAGTCTTTGCTGCAATATGGGCCTTGGGATTACTTCCAAAAACAGCGGGCAGGTTCTCAATAGACTGCAGGAAAGAAGAGGGGGTGACAATCAGTCAGCAAGAGATGTTTTCTTTTCAACACAAATTAGGGCAGACTGTTCAGAACTGGTTACGGGAAGACAACAATTCTGTGTACGATGCTCGGATAACTCCTCAGCTTATATTCACTTTGCACAAAAACAAGGACAAGACTGCTTACCTGATACAAGCTGAATCACTGAACCACCTAGACATAAGCTCTCCAAGAACAACAACAATACAGCACATTTTGAAAGCGCTTGTTGAAAACTCACTAACACTAATTTATTCTGCTATGGGAACTCATTCCAGGATCAAAGCCTTCTACAAAAAGTACCACATCTCCTCTGGAAGCAGCAATTACTCTGCTCTACTGTTAGAGAAGAAAACTACGGCCAAAAGCATTACTGACTTGCAAAGCTACTCCTACCACTACTTAACAGCAAGGTTCAAAGTAAGAGTCATGAACCCTGACATACAGTCTCTGCCAATAATTGCTGGATCACAATTCCTTATAATCTGTACAACGCACTCACAGCTTTTCAAAATACAAAAAGTGTGCTAAGTCATTTAAACCACCCAAGTATATGCTGCCAAAACAAGAAAAAACTCAGCAACCATGTGAGTTAGTATCAGACACTGTAACATGCTCCATGTTTCTGCAGTTACTTAAGCTCATTGCAATGTTCCTTTTAACAAGAGATGGGCTTTGCCATTCTTTTGCTTATGTGGACAAAACCCATACTTATTCCTTCATCAAGAAAGGAGAGAGAAGACAGGAGATAGGATGGATTGAAAAAGTGGCTCTTTCGATCTCAGATCTGCAGTTCAGAAAAACTAGCTCTTGCTTCAGCCAGATTGCTGGCAAAACTATTATCAAAATGGGTCTTTGACATAGAGGAGAACTCCAGTAGAAGTGCCATCTGGAAGTCTGGCAGAAATGTGACAACCAATTTGTTTTTTCAATTGTTGCTATGGGGAAACCACATCAATACATACACCACTGAAGTCTCAGAGTGCAAACAGCAATATGCCTGGTTTTGCACTGTGGCAGCAAGCCACAACCACCGAATTAAAACACACAGGGGTTTTGCTACTACTTATACACTGAGACAGTATGAGTCTTAACTGTGGATCAAGAAGTGGGGCACTCGCTCTTCTTAAATCACTTAATCCCCCTCCATGTTCCTTTCCTTTCCTCTTCTTTCAACCAAAGTGGCCATGCATAGCAATTGAAGTGCTTGGAGAGGAAGCCTGATCACCAGGATGATCTGACCTGGGAAGTGACCAGCAGCTAAGTGACACTTTGATGTTCTTCCCTTGCTTTCTAACAGTTGCTCTTTGTTTTGTTTCCTCAGCCCCTGAAGACAGCCCCTCCTTCTCCCCTTCCACCAGACTGTCTCTCAAATATTTGTTCAGTTGTCATATTCCACTACTGTCTCCAAGCCTTACAAGAATTTGGGACAGAAGAAAGGAATTGGTGTACTTGGAATCTGGCCAAAGATAAGAATTCACAGCCTTCTTCAAATCCAGAAGTCCCTGATTCTACGTCATCACCAAAAGACATGCTTGCTTAATTTACACAGACCTCAGACTGCTCCAGATTCCAGTCTCACAACTAGATGGGATGCAGCTGGCAACAGCTGGTGCCTCTGAGGGCTTAGTCTAGTTGCTTCTACTGTGTAAATCTGTGTCAAACAGTTGTTTCATGGCAGACATTCCTCTGCTTGTGTTATCTATTGGTAGTCTTGAGGTCTGGTATGCCTGGAGAGGATCAAGTATTTCATCTTTACTGTTGTGAGCTGTGGAGGAAGAGGGAATCTAAAGCAACCCCACCGCTTGGGATTTCTGAGTCTTTTAATAGTCAACGTGGTACTTTTTCACTGCTACCAATGCCAGAATGCAAGGGATACAAAACACCCAGAGTCCAAAAAAATTCCATTTCCCTGCAGCCTAATTCCATTAACTGGATTAATTTGCAGGACTGTTCCCTTTCTGATATCCCTTCAAGGGATTTAAAAAAATCACCTGTCTTGGCCTTTTTATTCCCATGCTTTCTGTCTTGAATGATCTTGTTTCCCTTTTTTGTATGTGTGGCAATTCTATGTGGGTCTCAGAGCAATGCTGTGAGATTCTTTGCGAGTTCTAACCCTTTAAAGGAGTTGCTGTCATCTTCTCCTTAGCACAAAGCATGGTCTGCCACACACTGTCTATCAAACACCTCGGGGAAAAACAGGCTGATGCTGTAACACACAAACAGATTTGGGCAAAAAAAGCTTATACCAACCACTGTACCTTGAATTTATTCTCACAATCCACAGAAATGGTCTTTAGGGCTTGCCAAAAGTGGGGCTAACGGCCGATCTTATTACCAGACTCCACACACCAACCAACAATTCAAAGCATTTGTTTTTCTAATCCCTTTATGCTGAGTGGATGCACAGCCCCTACACTTTGGAAGAACAGCTCACAGAACAGTCCCTCTTGGCACCGCATAAGCCCTATAACTAAATATTCGATAGCTGAAATGCATAAACTTGCTTGGGATCATGGATGATCGCTGGCTTGATCACAGGGAGATCTAAGCCTCCTCAGATCAAGTAGGTGGAATAAACATTTCTACATCATGGCATTCTGCTCTGCACAAACTGCCACTTGTGAGTGAGCAGAAATTTGCATATTTGAACCTGTCCTATTGAAGTCCTACTTCACTACACACTTTTCACTGCCCCCTCCAGAAAACTCTGGGCAGGGACTGATAGATATCTACAGATACTCTGATAACCAAAATAAGCAAATATTACTGCTTAACAGAGGAAGAGAGCTCGGATATACTAAAAGCCATGCTTCTTTCCCCTCCTTGCAAACTTACCTCGCTGCTGAGGGCTGTAAACTTGCAGAGAGAAATTATGAGATTATCAAACACATCACTAAGGCCATAGTGAGCAGAAATCATTGCACATTTCCTAAGGAAAGAAGAAAACAGAAAATAATGTAATAAGTCGGCACAGACAAGTCTGTCTACAGGACAGCAAATCAGAGAGCCTCTCTGTTGACATTTTAGACCTTCCTCTCCACCCACTCATAATGAATGCTGATGTATAGAAGTCTACTATTATCCCTCAAATAATCTCAATCCTCATCCATAGATCCTGATATTTGTCTGTGCTGATGCAAGGATCACTTTCAAGAAGTGAGTTTAAACAGACAGACCACTTGCACCTGAGCCAATATACCTAATCTCCTGTCCTGACATAAGAGAGAGTGGCTCAGATTAGCAGTAGTGTTGAAGGTCTAGTTTCCAAGAGATCACGGCTACAGCAGTATACTAACAGACTTTTTCCCCTCACTTCTAAGCAGCACAGCTATGTCAGCAGGTCTTTTAAATGTAACCAGGTTGGAGTTTAAAAATACATACCCCAGGCACTTTGATTTATCACAACACAGCAGTCAAGCCAAACAGTGAGTGGCAACAAAGAGAGGCCAAGATGGGATGAACCAATACAAATGACAGGAAAAAACTAGAGGACCATAGGTCACAATAAAATGCTCTTCAATTGCTAGGAAAAGTAACAGTTGATATTCACTGTGATGTCTCTAGCAGGTAAACAGGAGACAATGGCCACACTTAACTCTTCTGGGTCTTCATGAATGCAAGAGTTACCTGAAACCAGAGATAGCCTTCTGGATGATTGTTTCTTCTAAGCTCTTGTCAAAAACATAGGAAAGTGCTGCAATGGTTGGCCCCCACGTCATGGTGAAGAGATCATGGTCATAGCTTCCGGGAGGCACATGGAGAAATATTCCCTCATCAGTGGCACCACGATGTAGCAGGACATTCCAGATATAGTTTTCCTTCACCAGGCCCGTCTGTTCTTCTGGCATCACTATCTCATCATTTCTACAAGGGAGGAAGGCAGAAAGGTTGAACTTTTCATTCTGAGCCAAACCTAACATTTACACGGTGCCTTTCATTACATGGTCCCAAAGCTAAGCGATGCCTACTCTGGAATGATTTTGCCAGCTCCTGAAACATTCTATTTTCCTAGGCCTGCCTGCTTCCCCTGCCCCTCTTTGATATCCTGGATATAAAGTCTGGTGGCTCTCAGCAGCACCCGGCAGCAACCGTGTAAGGATAGAACTGAAGAAGCAGCTACCTAATACTACAAGTGCAAAACGCAACACATACTGCAGTTAAATGATGGGAAATTTTGGACAGCACACTGGCATAGCTTCACCCCCCCATCCCAACTCTCACGCTGTTAGTGCTCTGCATATCTCATTACTCCCAGATAAAAAAAAATTAAATTGTTATAACACTGCAGTCAACAGTAGGCATGAGTACCTTTGTATAAGAATAATGCAAATAGTCATACTATGCCAAAATCAAATATCAGAAAGCCAAGTACTACAAAATTAAAGATAAAACAAGAAACCTAATGTATGATGGGTGATTCATAACCAGGGTACCACAGCTCCTTACCCTAACTGGATTAAAGCTATACAATAATAAAACAATTATGATTAATGCCAAGTAGTACTTGCAATCCCAGGTTAAAAAATATCAAGCCTAAATACATACTCCCTAGACTTGGGTAACATTGCACAACCCTCTGCAAATGACCAAGTAATTGAACAAAAGTCTCAAATCTACTAAGAATAGTAGGTTGCAGCCAATCTGAAAAGTAGAGGCCTTTCTGCAACAATCAAAAAATAACATGCTTCAGTTGCCAAAGCAGCAATTTTCATGTGCTAACAACAACTATAAAAAACCCTCTTGATTTAGGCATAAGAAATATGCAGGCACCTGAAACTGAGAAGAGCTTATTTTGACAAGAGCAATCATTACTGAGATTATATAGGAAAATATATTTGCAGTYAATAGCGTATTTTTTCTAAGAACGCATATTTGATTAATATTAACAGAAGCAAGTGAATGGGTTTACTTGGGAAGCCTCAGGAAACGAAATTGTGCTCAGAAATGAAATGCTGAGATCCTGAAGAGATCATGCACTACTCTGTACAGATTACAGTCTGATGGTTTTTTTTCCCCTAATAATACAAAGAAAACAGTTCTTCAATCTCAACTATGACACTGGGGCAATCTATCTGAAGATGGAGCAATAGTGAAATGATACACCAACTGTTTTAGCCATAGAACATACGGAAAAAGCTGAAGTATCTGGTGAAGGGAGGATAAAGGGGAATAGACTGGGACAGAGGCACTAGATAACTGAAAGATATGAGGATACTCTCAGGGTACTAGTCAAAACATTAAGAACACCCTCAGGTGAGAGAGGCCAATCAAAACTAGAGCTCTATTTGTAAAGCTAGAACTACCTCTTGAAGAATTTCGAGATACTCAGTACAGGCAGCATCCCCACCTTCCTGGAGAAGGCTCCAAAGGGAGGGTCAGCCTAATCACACTGCCCTGCTTCCAGCCCGAGCCACTGCCTGCCACTGCAGATTGAAACCAGCTGAGAGTCAGAGTCACATCCTGTCTCCTCAGAGATGTAATCCTCTCAGCTTCAAATTGGCTGGGCCTGGATTTACTGATAGGCTAGATTTCTGAGCTATTATTAAAGCTCCCTGCCCAGAGCTAGTCTGTGCACAAAAGGGCCTCAGCCACCAGGAATTCTTCTCAAATACTGGTCAGTGTGCCAAGAACTTCAGGGGTGGCAGAAGAGATTGGTGCAGACAGCAGCCTCATAGGAAGAGCTCAAAAGCAGAACATATGAAATGGAGACCTGGACATGTTATGTCAGGGCACCAGTGCTGTCCTGGGGATGAGATGTTATCTCCAGCACTACATAAAAAGTTCTGAAGAAGTCTAAAGGCCTGGTCTGGAGAACAGACCCTTCTTAGATACAGCATTTCACGTGTGCTGGTCTTGCTCAGCCATTCTTTTGCATGTTGATACAAGTAACGTATTTTTTAACTTTAGCTTAAGCTCTGTGGATTAAAATACAATGGCAAGAATCCAAAGATACAAATCCAGTGCAATCACTGTGACAGGCTTGTTATCACAGCCCCATATGGAGCTGGAAGTTGGTCTGAGGCAAACAGGCACATGATCAGTGAGCCCCTGTACTCTCGAGAGGTCTCTAGTTTGCTCTCTGCATATAAGGAGATGACAGGTTGATTCTTACTTGATGGCATGGTACATGTCTTCCAATATGTCCTGTTCAAAGTCTTTGCCTCCGTTCACACCTTTCAGGTTCTTCCGAAACTCCTGAAAAAAGTTACACCAACATTAATTCCTAATATCTCCAGCTTTAACTGTTTGGCTAGGATCAGTACTCCACTTGTTTTTCGTGGGACCAGAAGGAGATTTTCCCGCGTTCTTCAACATGCAGCCTCAAAGTTCAAAGTCTAAATGCTATTCTTAGTAGCAGTAGTGTGCAGCAACCCCTGTCTCTGCTCACAAGGAAAGAACAGAGACACAACATAACACATGCTTAGCTGAGGCTGGACATCAGAATGAGAGGTCTGTACCACTGCATTGACACTCACAGGACTTGAACTCTCTAGAAGCCCACAGCAGTTCAACAATCATCTCGTTCTTACTATGTCTTAGGATACAGTTTGCTCACACACACACAAGCCTCTTGACGAACTTGGCAAGTTGCCTGCTAAGCTCGTATTTCTTCAGACTGCCCCTGGCCCACAGCTCCYCCTCCAACTGTACTCAACTTCAGTGCTGCACACCAGCTTATTGTGTACATGAGTGATGAATGCCAGGGAAAAAAAAGAGAATGCCACTGAGATAAAAACGGGTACTACATTGCTATCAAAACCAGAGAAGAAAGGTGCCTACACTGGTAACACCCACCTCCAGAGTCATTGGGACATTCTGCTTGCGGACATTATGGTTGTGCTGGTCAGTGTTCAGCATAATAACTGCATAGGCCAGGGCAAAGCAGGCATCACTATTAGCAAACGGGGACCCATTTGATTTCTGAAAGGCAAATGTATGCACAAATTAGTCCTACAGGAACAGCGATATCAGCAACCCAAGACAGCCTTTTTCCTACCCACGGTACTAAATCACATCTGGGACAAACAAAAACCCCAGGCTCTGGCTCCAGCTTCCAAAAAGCACCCTGGAAATCTATGTGCTACTGCCATCTCCTACAAAACAACAGCTGCTGCCTGCAGGGCACAGTAAGCTTATATAGACAGTTTGATCTGACATGTCCATCATGGCAGGCAGATGCACAAGGCGGCAGTTTTGAGCTTTCTGCCCACCAAGTACACACCCTCCAATGTTCTGTGAAGGCTTCCAACAGTCTCTGGATTACGGGTGCCTCTCCTGGTAATCTGAAGGCCTCTAGATAAAGTCGTAAAGCTTCATCCAGCCTTAAACCTTGGAAGCTGAAAGTCCTGCATGAAGAATGAAATGCAATGAGAAACTGAAACAGGATGGGAAAGGTAGGATAAACTTACTGACTACAATCTTGTTTGTTTCAGCATCAGAATACTAGATTTCACAGAGAACAGACAGTAAAGAGGGGAGAGTGAGGAGAGAAGAAATATACCATGAACAGGCAAAAAACAAAGAGAGTCAACAATCCTACAGGTGATTATGTATGTAATCATCTCTCCAGTCTTCACAGACACTGGCCCTACTGAAAGGAGCTCAAGTATCACACTATTATATGTATCTAAGGTGTTACCATAGGCAAGAGATGCATAGAATTAAGGCATGGTGGTACACAGAGAACCAAGCGATACAAATCCAATGCCTCCAGGAACTACTGTTCTACTGCTTTTTTTAATCACTGAACTCTTAACTTTCACCCCTTTCTGATCAAAGAGATACAGAAAGATACCTACCCAACAAAACTTTCCAGCAAGTCTATGTTCTTACGGTCACTCACAAATTCCCCAATCATCTTTTTGTCCAGGCGAGGATTTTCCCGTAGCCACCTGGCCACCTCATTGTTGTCGATGGGGGTGGCAAGAAGGTTCTTCTCCTGCAGAAACTGTATCCCTTTCTTTGGCTTTTGGTTGAACTGCTCTGTGCCGGTTATCAGGAGCTGAAGGAGACATTCTGATAATCACAAGCTTGAAGTGCATTTCTTACTTTAGATTGTTCTTGGCATTTGAACCAAAAGCAAAGTAGAAAATAGATCAACCTCAGCATGATCAAGTTTATTGTACTGTGTAATCCAGCAAGAAGGCTAACCAAGGCCAGAAAACCTGCATTCATCACAAGGATTCACTATCAAATAATACTGGACAGAGCAAGCATGAGCTGCCGCCTTTGAAAAGCTTTGACATTTCACTGAGCAATTAGCTCTGCTACCCCAAATGCCTCACCTGCTCTAGTATGTAAACAGAGCAGAAGAAGGTCTCTGACAAACCCCAGACATGTGGCAAGATCAACTCTACCCAGCTATAACAGCAGCACTGCTCCATGCCCTCTTCTGTCCCCTTTGGCTCCAGGCTCTTGTACTCTACCTCGCTGCCAGGAGACATGCAGCAAGAATCCTTGGCACTTATTCAGCAGATGCAAGGAAGAAGTGCTGCAAAAGCTTAAAAGAAGAACCAGAAAACATTCTGCTAGTGAGACATGGTCCCAGGAACATCTAGTATTCCAGCATGACAAGGCTATCTATAGGCTGGGAAGAGCAGGTGCATTTTTGGTTTTGAAGGGAAATCAATTAGTCTGCCCTGCTTGATTCTTATTTTAGGAAACTAGACTGTGCCACAGTCACCATGTAATAAAACACCTGACTAAGAAAGGGTTAACTGAATGTTCTTGGTGGCGTTCAGTAAAACCAAAAGCACAAACAACTGTATGAACTTTACCAAGGCACCAGAATAAATGTCAGTTCCCTGTTAGCTCCTATCACGATCAAACTGCTAGCGATGACCTAGTGAACTAAATTCGTGACCATCATGATTACTAGCTCCCCCGGGGTTTCTCAGTACCTCAGAAGCCACTACCCCTCTGTTCTCTGCTTCCCCTGCCTGTGCGAACATCCTCAAATTGCAGTGAAACACAGACCCTGAAATAGCATGGAGCGCACAAGGACCCAATGAGGGCAGAACAAAATAATAACCATGTGCTGGTGTAACAGGCCTGAAGGGACTGTATGACGCTAGCAGCATTTCTGTAAATCCTGTAACCCAAGCCCTAGGGTATTCTATGGACTCGTTATACTTCTTAAGACCACCTAAAAGGAGACCAGACTGCTGGCAGTTTGCACTGCATTTATAGTCACGTTAGTCCTATGCTTCTGAGCTTCTGGTCATTGCCTTTGGAAACATCAAAGAAAACTTTCCATTTGATGCATAATTTGCCTTCTGCTTTTATTTAGCTTTTTTCCTCCTTCCAGCTGTGTTAATATTTAGTACTTCAGAGGTTAAAGGAAGCAGAACATGCTGGTGCCATGTCAGTATCAACATTACCTAAGCTGAATGTTTTGTATGCCCTGTTTACATGCTCAGGATGAAACGATTAGCAGATTTAGGGTCAGGAAAGGATTTTCCCTGGGCAAACTAAGAGATTTATGAACATCCTTCTGCCCTCTGCTGTAATGTAAGGCACTGCCCTTTTTCTAGGACCACCTGGAACTTTCTTTAAGGAACTCTCAGCCATTGGCAATGATCTTCATTTCTTCTAACCTTGTTTTCCAGCACAGAGAAGCTGGAGTATTATCAGAGGTTTTCAGTCGGAACACTGGAAGCACTATGCAAGCTCCCTTCTCAACAATAGACTTTCACACAAAGTCCATCAGCAAAGCTGCCATGAAAGCTAGATTTAATGCAAAGCAAAGGGTTACAAATGAAACAGTAACTAAATCAATATTAATTTCTTAGAAATTAGCTAATGACAAAACTCGGTGGTTCCTTTGAAGACTGTGCTGACAATCACTTCCCCCCACTGTCCTTGTGGCTCGGGAAGCCAGTTAGCATTATCCCACTGCAGCAATGTGTTGTGGGTAAAGAACCAAGTTCCTAAGTACTGCAGCAGTCTTCCTAGAGAGAAACCGATGCCTTAAATTACATTCAGATCCAGAGACTGCCAGAGTGGATCACAAAGCACAGATTAGTATGGCAGTAGAAAGAGATCTGTTGTACTTTCTTCAGTATTTTTGTTTAAGTAAGTTTAAACAAATATGACCACCACTCCCTTACAATAATGTAAAATAAAATAAAAACACCTACGCTGGAGAGAGAAGTCAGAACCCTTTTAGTCAGGTACAAATCAAAAACCTTTCTCTTCACCACCAATGAATTGTTTGAAGGCATTAATTTCTTTTTCCACTATATCATCTGGCTCCTTACCCCACAACTACTATGGCCACTCATGTTTCATCCAGAATATGTGTCATTTTCATATTGAATTTTAGTCATCTCTCACTTCCTAAATAACCTAACTACCTCATGCATATGTCATGCAAAGAGAACAAAATCTGTACAAAGAACATCTGTGAATGGAAAAAAAAAAAAAAAAAAAAAAAAAAAAAAAAAAAAAAAAAAAAAAAAAAGAAAAAACAACAAACCCCAACCAAAAAAAACAGTCCCCTGTAACCCATGGGGACTTTAGATATCGTATTCATCCGCTATCTCTGGAGGTGAACAAGCAGGCCAGCACTTGACGTTTGACACAAGACAGCAGATAAATACAAAGCCATCAGCATGGAGCACCTTTGTCAACACTAGACCTAGACTGGAACCACTCAGGGAATGGAAAAGCTGTACAAAGTTTAGACTATAACTTAGATTAATGAGGTTCAAAGAAACAGACATCTAGACAAAGAATGGCTTTGCCACAATCAAGACAATCTTTTCAGTCATCCATATGATAAAGTAAACATGGGAATAAACAAATCAGAATAGCAGGCTAGACTGTTAATTTCTACTATGGGCCTCTTGGTACACTCCCCATTTACAGCTTTGGTAAGAGTAGGGAACCTGCCCTTTTTGATGAAAGTACGTGATTATCTCCATATAATGCAAATTAGATCCAGCAACTTTCCCACCCAGAAATCAGATGGACCTAGCTTACAAATTGTGCCACAAAATTTCCCCAACACCTCTTGCAACTTTTAGCACAACTAAACCAGAACAGATAATAATCACTGCTGTCTCTGCAGTGTAGCAGGATTATCAGTGACTGACTATTTAATTCTTATCAGCAGAGACTAGAACTCAAAATTTCTGAGATATGACCAGTCATGCAAAGCCCACATGGGATGGGAAACAAGGAGAACACTCAAAGCTCCATTTGTAATATATTCCAAATCATACCTTCTTTTTGTTCTTAATCTGCATAAGTTCCTGAGGGCTTGGAAGGATACAAGAAAATCGAGTAGGCTTCCTGGGGATACTCTTCTCAGCTAGAAGGACAAAGCGTCATTACAGTCAAAACTATCCCCAGAGTAGCACTCAGCCCACTATAGTGTCCCATCATAACTTTCAGTCATGGAGTCTTGCTGCAATGTGCTGCCCTGCAAATGGCAGTCACACTCCTACTATTCAATTTCTACATTCCTCACACCCACATTTTCTTCAGCGTAATTGCATAGTAGCTTCTTGTCCTGGACAATTTCACATATCCACAAGATTTAATTTTCTGTCTATTTTGACCACCTACATTACTGATCCCCTGGAGAGCCCTTGACTACCTTAAAAATACTAAGCACTGGTATGAATTTCACACACTTTTGCCTCAAAGTGACCCACCAGATCTAACACCCTCCCAGAAGAAATGCAATAGTTAGTAGGCATATATAGCACAGATATAATAAACAAATATTCACCACGTACCTCCTTCTAATTTTGAACTCACAATAGCTACAGTGGTCTATAGTATAGCAGGATCAGTCCGCAAATGTCAGGACCATTCTCRGCATATACACACTCAGAGTGTCAGGGTACCACGGAGACTATTACCTGCCTCACTTCCTCCTTCCAATTCCATGCAGCTCTCCTTCATCTGGTCAGCCATAAGGCACCCACTGGTGGGAAGACATACCCCAGCTGGCTCTGAGACTGCACTGGAAGATTTTCCCTCACTGAGTACTCTCTCATTATCTGTAGAAGTTAAAAAAAAAAAAAAAAAAAAAAAAAAAAAAAAAAACAAAACACAAAAAAACCCACAAAAAACCCCATAAGCCAAGGAAAAAGCTAGCAACAGAGAAATAATGAACTGATCACTCTGAACTGAACATGTGCTTATTCAAAGGAGTTCCCCCCAGTAACTGTGATTCCTCAGTATCCTCAGTATTTTGTCCACATGAATTCCATGGCATACCCTCCTTCTGTTGTGACTGCCAATCTTGACATGGCCTTTATATAAAGCTTCACATTTTAATATCCAAGGTTATTAACATCAGTGTGTAGTTATAAAACATGCAACAGGAAGACTGAAAACATATATTTAAGGAGGTTACTATGTCAGCTACCAAAATGAGATCTGCAAATTCAGCACAAGACTAAGTTTAATATCAAAATATCAAAGGAAGAGGTCTTACTATTGCTCATTTCTTTGGTGCTGTTCATGGTTTCTGGGCCGGATTTGACAACTTCCTTCTCTTGTTGATGTATGTTATTCAGCACTTTGGCCTGGCAATGTGCCTCAGTGCTATCTATCACTGTCAGCAATGCTTCCAGAGACAGCAGATGGACAGTATACAGCTGTCCAGAAACTGGGAAGGCATTCTGGGAAATAAAATATACGTATTAGTCAACTTTCATGTCTCTCTCACCATAATGGGGGAAGGAAGTTTCCCCCACAGCTTGGGGAATCCTAAAGCATACAACAGAACACCCTAAACTTTTCACACAAAGCTTTCTAGCATATACTTAACGGTTTATCTGCTCTGACATTATTAAAGCATCACAGCTATTCCTTTCTCTTCTGCTTCCAAATGTTAAATGGCCTTCTTCATCTCTACAGACTACTCACCCTGAATCTTTTGACCACTCCCAATTCTTAAGTTCTGCATCTGCGCTTACCCTTGCTCTGAGTCACTGGTTTCCCCTTCGGCACCCCACTGCTCCCTCCCTCCAGCCCGCAGAAGCCGCAGCCCCCGGCCCGCGGTTCAGCACCTTGGAGAGCAGCTTGGTGAGCTCCTCAAAGAGGTTGGCGCAGTAGTAGTCACAGTCGTAGTTAATATAGAGCTCGGTCACGAAACTGGGAATCCTCCACAGCTGAACAATGGCTTCCAAAGCCATCTCCTTCATTTCATAGGGCATCTTCGGGTTTTCCACAGTGATTATTTCCATCAGCTTCTTGACATACATCTGGCAGAAACACAGGGCAGCTCAGTTTAAGGAAAGAAAAAAAGAAAGCAGGACAGTGAATAGCTTTGAGGACTACAGAAATAGATTAAAGCTTCATCTTCCCACATGACATTCCATTTTTAATGATGGCTCATTCTGAAGGAGGTTGTAGAAAGGTTTCAAATAGTTCTACCATTCAGTGCACCTGGATTTACCATTCTAAAATAAAAAGTATGAAGGCAGGCAGTGCAGTACACCAGTCTCAAAGACATCTTATTATCCAACAAGAAAAGGCCTACACAGCCTACCCATAACCCACTGAGTCATTTATACAAAGTTAAATTGATATTTAGACTGTATCTTACTGCCTAGCTATATGCATTTAACTGAAGTCCAACAAACTATTACTAGGCACCCAGCAATACTCAAAAACTCACCTCCAGCTGGAATTTCAGATGCTCTCTCATGCTCTCAAAGAGAAGAAAGCACACCCTGAGGGAGGTTGCATACAGATTGAGCCGTTCAACACTCAGTAGCTGAACAAAAAAACCAAAAAAAACCCTTTAAGAATTACAAAGGCTAGTCATTATGTGCTATAAGTAGCAGTACTGTGGCACTACAAGCATCACCTGCAACAGTCTTGAGATCCACACTTTGCCTCCCATACCAATGGTATTTCAAAAAACAATCCCTTATTCAACCTCCTGGTCTGACTTTTTGCTAGTGAGGATGAATATCCTTAATTCCCTTCTGCTTGTGGTAGCACTTTTCCTACTGCAACTTTGTTCTTTTGCCAAGTCCACAGATCCTCTTAGTGGAGAAGGAACTTGTGCAAAGACCTGCCTCTGAGATGGCCCTTGTGCAATTAATAGCTTGGTACTCCAAAGGTTCTACCTACTACTAAGCTGGTAACTTGCATCCATGATTACCTCAAAACCAATTACATCAAAACACAGTGTTATCCCACAGTAGCAGTTCATTCAAATCACCTTCATCCTTCTCGGCCCTGGTCTGAAGAAAATAGCACGCAACAACCTTTCTGGCTTTGCAACAGCACTGTTTCACTGGTGCAATTCAGAACTCTCATTGCAATGCCGCAGAGAGCTTATTTGAAGACTGAGACCTGCCAAACCTCAGAATACTAAATTCTAACAGACTCTTTGATGCAAACTAGTATCTGACTCCCCAGTGCCATATGCCATGCTAGCATAAGCCAGACTCACTTGAAATAGGTGCCGGCACAACTCTTCCTTCACAAGTCCCAAGAGGGACTGGCAGTTTGCAATGGGTGCTGACTCCAGGGCAACAGTTAGCAGCTGCAGCCCCATGTGGATCATCACCTCAGAGTTGTGGCGGTCATGAGGGTTGGTGAGTGAGATAAGAAAGCGGAACAGTTCTCTAATACATGGTAGTCCATATGGGACCAGCGCTGCTCCTAAAGGAAAATGAGAGAGATTAGCACTCTTAACTTTGCTTTTGCTTTTTGCAGGCGCCTAACCAGTGTTTCAAATGAAATTGTTACAGACCAGCTGAGGAACAGGAGCTTATAATCCTCTTAGCAGAAAGTGAAACAGAATAGTGGAGAGGAGAAAGGACTTTAGCAACATTGCCCACCTCTCACCTTCTTTTTGGGAAGACTGTGTAAAACGTACTCCTCGGGGATTTACATAGTCCATGTCATGAACTGAGGCAGAGTCAGAATGTTCTGCTACAGATGTGCACTCCTCTAGGACCTCAGGGATAGACTCGACAGAAGCTGACTGGATCTTCTCCTCCCTCAGACTTTCATTCTTCATTGATATCAGTCATTTGAGAATGAAAGAAGCAAGACAAGAGTTAACAAGCACTAAACAAGCTAAAAGAAAGGCTTATTTGTTCACGGTTCATTCAGAACTATTAAAACTACACAGGTCATTCATGGAAGAGGAGCAGGAAAACAAAATTTAAGAGAAAAGAGCACCTCTAGATAATCTGCAGCCCTCCCTGCCCTTTCACTTCCATCTGGTTCTTATCTATTTTACATAACTATAGGTTGCGAGACTAAGGACTTTACTTTGAAGATACTCCTATAACTTACAGTTCTTACTGCCCCTGAGGTTAGGATTTGGCTCATTTTTTGGTTTTAAATGCTACATAATTTCAGCAGACTATTTCTATCTATGCCTTCTTAGCATTTCTACCATTCAAAATATCTGCAGCTCTGAAAGGTTCCCTGCAGCTCTAATCCATCCTCTCAACAGTATTACTGTTGCAGGGGAAGTGGAGACAATACGGAGAAAAACTTACTGACAAAGGCCTTGGTTCAGGTTAGTTATATTTCACAGCAATGGCAATGTACATGCACAAACACTGACAGCTGAATTTCTACAAACTCAAGAAAAATTGTTCACTAAAGATAGTATAATGAGTTCTCCTGCAGATTTCCTCTATGTTTCCCTCTAACAGTTTCTCCTTTAATTAAGGTTGATGGTATTGGCAGGAGTACAACTAGATACGTAGGTGCATTGTTGGGCTGCACAGTTATAATTTCTGAGCCAATGGGGATGGTCTCAAGAGAAAACAAAGAATGAGTATTTGTGAATTTACAAATCACTTACAGCGAAGGATGTTTTATTCTGACCCTAAGCCTTGAAATAGAATATAAACACTATGACCAAAAAGAGAGACAGAAAGAGAGTAAGTGTGCTAAATCCACGAGTGATTATGCTGGGAGTTGGAACTTTTCTTTCTAAGTTATATCCGTGTACCTGGACTTCGGGCTGATTTTGATTTTCAGTGACTTTGGCCTCATTTGAAGGCATTCCTGCATTAAGTCCCAAAGAAGTGACTTGGTCCAAGTCTGTCAGGTCTTCCTTGGAGGTAGTCTGTGAGGACAACTCCAAACCACTGTCTGTAGCAGGGCTGACCACAGATGAAACATTTTCTGAGCTCCCAGAGGAGCTGGGAGAAGGAGCATCTATGAAAGCAACTCCACTTGCTGATGAGAAAAAGAAGCAAAAAGATCAGTATTATTCTATCCCTCAGCCACAAGTTCATACATTCATACAGCAGTGAAGAATTACTTTGATTACTACTTCACACTACAAATGATATCAGGTAGTTATGCATTAATATAGAGAATGTGGATAAATTAAGTTCTCTTTTGCCAGGTATTAATGAATCAAATAGATGAACAGGTGAGATACTAGCACTTCTTGAAACTAAAATACAATAGTTGGAATCTAACAGACTCAACAAATAAGATAATTCACAGTCAGATAAAGAGTGCAGAGGGTTTCTATAATTAAGAAGAAATATGAAAATAGTCCAAAAGGTGTACTTTACTCTTTGACATAATGGCACAACCACTTTAAAGACTTGCATCAAGGATTAGTCATTCCTTCAAAGTGGGAATTTTTAACTTCATTGGAAGGCAAGACCTATTTCTTTAATTCTCCTTAAACAAATGGAATTGCAATAGAATTCAAATGGGTCTGAAATGGAGCAGTGAAGAATTTTTACTTTTTCTATATATGAGATAGTGCTCCAAGGATCTAAGTTTTCCTTTAAAAGAAACCCACATATTTGCAAATCTTATGGTTCTGAGGAGAACTTAAAAAAATGTAAAACAAATATTTAAAAAAGAGAAGATATACTGCAGGGCACAGTAATAAAATAAAGGCACAAACCAGAGTTATGTTATGAATTTACATGTGAAATGTGTATGGTTTTGCACAGTGGTGTTTTATTGCTGACTTGATTTTTGGAGATGTCTTAAGTAAGTAGCAGGACGTTACTTGATTTTTAAGAAATGAAATGGAATACATGATCAATTTTGCAATCCTTTCTTCTTCATCTGCTAAGCCAGGATTCTGGCCTAAAAAGCACAATTAATACATTACCTAGCACTACAAGGTCAGAGTTAATGACAGGCTTTGAAATGCAATTCAACTTTCTCTCTAAAATGTTACAGGAGTTATAATACTGTATAATGGAATTTAATATCTATTTGGAAACTTAAATATAATGATGATTTATGTAGGGATAAGTTCTCATCTGGATGGATGTTCTGAGTTATATGCAATTTGATTGCATTTATTATTTCCTTAGTTTTCACCAATCATGCTGTTGTGTAGAAACACACTTGGAATTGTTCACACTACACTGAATAGTTTCCTGTGACAGAATAAGTGTCAGAACTAGGTATTTTACACAGCTATTGTTTCAATTTTCCTGTCTGCTTCCTTTCACTATTAATGTTTATGTCTGAGCCATCGAATTGTAGAGTGCACAAGAGACAGAGTACTTTGCAGTCAGAGGGACTCATTTATCCAGATGAGAGGTTAAAAACAGTTATAACTATTTAGTCTACTCCTATACAACAATAGGATAAGAAGCCCCCCAACATTATATTCTTGAGCTCGCAGCACTAGTCACATACTGTATCACTTCTGCAGGCCGAATCAAAGCATGTGAAAAAAAGATTCATGCGTATACCCATTAGTTTCCTGCACACAATCCCCTTTCAGGTACTTCTGCTGTTCCCTCTACTTTTTTCTCCTACATAACAACAGTCTAAGCGCACCCCACATTTCCCTGTCCCTTAATGAGTGTAGCCTTCTGTTCAAATTTCAAGGACTGTGGGTGCACACTTTCAGTTTTTACATCTGTAGTGAGAGCGCTGTTCATTCACCCATCCTTGATACCTAGGTTTCTGCGCATCCCTCAGCTCTACCTGTATATTTTCCCCAGTCACACTTTGCTCTTCCCTCGTTACCACCACACCCACACCCTTTGGTACACCTTTCAGGATCACAGGAAAGAATATGTCACTTAAGTCAGCAGTCTCCTGTTGCAGGAAACCTTCTCCACAGATCCATTCCCCTTAGGTCTCCTCTTGCCAGTGTTCTTGTTCTCAATCTCTTCCATGCACTTGCTGCACCCTCCAACTCCTCTGCACCACATGGCTGCCCATAACCTCAGCCACCTCTCCAGGTCCCCATTCCCTTTTGTACGAACTACTCCTGTAAGGCACGCTGAAGGCAGAGAAATGCTGTCAAGTTAGCCACAGGACTGTGCCTTCCTCCATCAATATGTATTCCATCTCCTTCAAACTCTTTCTCCTGGACCTGAAAAGCTATGATATGTTTTATTGCTATAGTCACTGAGAACTAATACAAAAAAAAAATTCTAATGCAGAACAACATGTTAAGAGAAATGAAATAAAGACAGATTCCAAAAAAGCTCTAGAACRGATGCTGTCTGGTCTCTGGAAACAGATTTCAACTTACCTGTGATGTTACTAGCATTGGCTGATGGTTGTTCTGTCCCAGGAGAGACCTTAGTTACATGGCGAGAAGGCCTTGGCGATCTCTTCTGCTTTTTCCATTTTGATGATTCGCTCATTCCTCCAGCCCTCATTTTCAACTGAAAACCATAAATCATTAAGAACATCAGTATAGCAAAACCACATAGCACAATGGATTACACAAGCCAACCCACAAAGGCTGTCTCAAAACCCTCAAAGTCAGGCAACAGCACTTAAATACATCACGCAAATTAATCAGCACCTCAAAATCATGCAAACCAGCCCCTGACTCCCCACTACTCACATATTAGCCAACACTCCATGCCTGAATCAAGGCACAATTTACTGCAGTTACTCTGCTATAATATATACTTAGCAGTTCAATTATCACAGCACCCCCTCTTCCCTATCAATACCTCCTAGCTTTGCATTAGGATAAAGAATTCTCTTAGACCTACAGGTACATGTCAAATCTCTTCGCTTTTGCCAATATTTCCAGACTTCTAGAAAGCATCAATTAAAGTACATAAGCAAGTACTAGTTAGGTTTGATGTTCAATTAAAATTTCACCATCTATACAAGAAGGCTGAGAATGAAGCCTGAGCACCCAGTCCCACGCTGCACAGTCTGCAGCTCTGTCACTTGTCTCTTGCCTGAATTCACTCTTCATCTTCATGGCAATGCCATGTTCACTTTCCTCCAGGTATCTTTCACTATTAACACGTGTTTCTCTAACACTCCACTCACTCTTGGTGCATGACACATTTCAAATACCACCCTAGTGGTTTAGAAACAAACCATATTCTGCTTTCACCTGCCTTCTTGTCATTACTTCTCTTCAGATCTAAATCTAACCTAACCCTTGACATCCTTCTTGACCAGGATCCCACTTCTAGTTCTTATACAGATCTTTGATCGGGCAAACAAGAACCACAGTAGGAGCAATGCAGACTGCATGGCACTTGCTGCAGTGTGTTGTTATTGCAGGCATGCACAGATGCTCCAGAACTTCCTAAAAACAGTATGATATTTAGTCACATTGACAATGGCAACAGCAGGCCTGAAAACAGCTTCCTTCTAAAGTAAGTTCCTGTAAGTGCAGGATTGCACTTACTCTTGGGTTTGGTAGCTGCAGTCAACTTTTCTGATGCTGTCAGACCTCTTCAATTTGGGGTGAAAATTTAACCACTTTAACCAGATACCTTGCATGTAGTGGAAACCATTCAGCAAGTCTCAGTACCAGTCCCTACTTGGTATTCTTCTTTGTAAATTTATCACAGTTAAGTTATATTTTAGGCTATAATATTCCTTATATCCCTAGCAACAGATTTAAATTCTCTAGAAGACAGCTATATTCTTTAGTCTCTTCCTTTTTCTGCAACTTGCCTCCTTCCAGCTACTACTGTTCTTAAATGCCAATAAACCTTCTAGGTTCCACTACTGTTTTTCTACCTCTTTCCCTTTTCCAGCTAGAATTCTAACTCGTTGTACATGGCCTGTAATTTTTCTCATTTAAACAAAGGCTGTGAAAATGTTATGTCCCAGTGCAGTAAACCATTTGTGTAGCTTTTCTTTGCACCACAAATTCTATTTGTTTGATGACTAATCCCCAAGTTTTAGCGATGCTACAGTTTCCTTGAGCTTGTTAATTAACAACACTCAGCATTACTTTGCTCCTTGTTATTTCTTCCAAATTTTGCAGCAAGAATCTCCTTCTAAATCACAGCTTCTGACAAACACTTATGTGACAAGCACACAGCTAAAACCAAAAATTTGTAGATTTCAAAATGTTTTAAAATGCTTATGGATCACAATCCTTTCATGTAAAAATTGTCAGCTCTCTCATCTTTCCTATTCACTACTTCATAGGGCTATATAAAATATGTGTTATCTTTCATTCTTGCCAATTCCTAATGTTTCACCTCTATCTGTTTCCCTTTCCATTTAAAAATCTCTCTGAGCCTTAAATATTACCAATAGTTTTATTCATTAAAGGCTTAAGCTTCTAATTAGACCAGGTAGTTTTACTTTACCTACCAACTATTCTAGAAATAGCCATATTTCTTTTCTCCCTTTTCAGTAACTTATAAAATAAAATCTGAAGACTTACGCTTCATTGTACCAAACTACTTCAAGTAGGAAGGAAACCTGGAAGCATTATGTGTTAAACCCAAGAAAGTCTGTTTCACATAATTTCAAAATAACAGACTTTGCTTCTAGCGACTATATCCTGTTGCCATGATTTGCCAGGTAAAAAGCTACTTGCTAATAAAAATTGAGGAGGGTGGGCAGTGGGGGCGTAGAATTGAATCAGCAAAATGGAGCCAAGATACTGCTAGGAGCTAACCATGTTGGTCCCATTCCTTTTACCCTCAGTCATGCTCCTGAGAAACAGGTAATTTTTGAACCACCCTATCAGAAGGTTCAAGCTGACAATTTAATTACAATTTCTGATCTCCCCTTTCACACAACACCAAATACCATCTCAGTTCAACACTAGCCCTTTCTAAAAAGCACTTTTCCTCAGGCGCAATACTCATTTTTAGTGATTGTCTTGTGCTCTGTATTAACCCCAAGATTTCTCCTCTTGAGATTCATAAGGGACATATGCCCATCTGTCATCATTTTGATGAACCTGTGCCATCTTCCAGAGACTGAGTCACAACAGCCTCACATGGATGGGAAACCATTTAGTCAGGGAAGCAAAAAGACTCAGTTGATTTTTAAAGAATCCCAAACATTTAATCAAAGTATAAAGCATTCAGACAAGAATATAAGTTTATTTGGGTTTTTGGGTGGGGGTTTTTTTTGGGGGTGTGTGTGGAATTGGGTATCAGGGGTGGGGGCTGGCAATTTAATAGACAAGTGAGATTACCCAGTAGGTCTTTTCCATCTCGTACCATCCAGTATTCCACATTCTACACAAACAGGTATCCTTTTATTAGAATTACCTACTAGGGTTACCTAGGACTACCTCCCATATCATTCTCCACCCTGCCTTTTTTTTTCTTTTGCTATCTCCTATAAATAAGACATAGCAAACTACAATGACAATTGCATAGCTTAAAAAAAATTGCAGAAGCAAACAGAAATGCTTAATAAAAATGTTTCACCACTGTCAAGGGGCTCTATGTTGTTTTAACAAACAAACTCTGAATTTGGGAATTCTAAAACAATACATGTATCAAAGGACAGCAAAGTAACATCTTTCATTCTGAATTTTGTAGTGAATTAAAATGTAACAATCCCATGACTTCTTGCTTTTTATGTTAGTATAAAACGTCAAAAAACTTCTACAGTTTGTCTTTGACTAAAGGAACTATTTCTAATGCTTGTCTTTACCTTCAATACCAAGGCATTTCCTGATTTCACTAGAAAGCTTGGTTGCATGTTAACAGGCTGAGATTTTAAACCAAAGGTTGCCTTCTTGACTAAACGCTGCAGGTAAATGGCATTTAATAGCTCAGTGAAATATCCCAAATTTTAAACATCAGCTAAAACTCTCCTTCCCTCTCCAATGCTCAGTGATATTATAATTGCGTTAGTTTTCTAATTATCAATGTCCTTCAGATTAGATTAAGCTTGTACTTCCACAGTAAAAAACAACTAAAGTTAGTATTTAAAAACCATTCTTCAGAAATTGGAGTAGAGAGGGAGCTCAGAGCTACTGCTCATTCATCTTGGAACTCAGTACAGATTCCATTGCATTTATCTGAGTTACCTTTGCATAAAGAAATGTGTACACAAAATTGCAGAAAAAAAAAATTACAGGACTCCAAATGCTTCCTTTGATAGATGAGGTTTTAACAATAAAACTGCAGCTAAGGTCTAGAAAGGTGAAAAAAAAATGTAATAGTATAAAATTCTTTTTAAAGGGTCTGTGAGATCTCATTTTTCTACAAGCCACCTTACCTGCACTCGTTTGTTTTTCCATAAGATACTGTAAGCCTCAAGAGAAAAGGGCAGGGGCCAATGATTAGTAACTAAAGTGATTATACTAGAACACGAGCTCATTCTAAATGCAGCATGGAACTAATCAGCACACCAAGTAGCGTTCAAGACACAAAAGCATGCAGAGAGAACGCAGTCCACGATTCAAGTCGTGGAGAAACCGACGCAGTCCAGTCATCTCACTTACCTACCTGCCTGCACTGCAAAAACTGATGAAGTTTATCTGGTGAAACGTATTTATGCATCTTAGGCAACTATGAGCATAATCCACCCCCAAAATCTGTGAAAACGCATATTTGGGTTCCTCCTGACTCCCAGCGCAGAATCCAATGTTTAGCTACAACACTTTCTACTGCAAAGGGAAACATTTCTTAGTCTTTTCTTCTGTGTAACTCTGCATAAATCTGCGAGTCTCCAGCCACTGTCTTTCCAAACTATCCTGACCATAGACACAGGACAAAGGAATGGCAAATGCCTCTCTAAATGTTCTGTTCAGCTCCTTTGCACCAAACAGCATTAAGGGCGGACAAGAACTAAAGCTACATTAAGTTTATGAACCAACATGGAAAACTGAGAAGGGTCCCATCTAAGCTAGTTTCTCAGGGTTTCTATGATCAGTCCAAAAACAACAATCTGCAGGCCTACAATATTTCTTTAGGAGTATTTTCTAGGGGAACTAGCAGGGACTAACAAATTTCATAATTCAGTTTGGCCCCACTCATCCCACATTAGCAAATATTGTGCTGGGAACCATATTTAATTTCAGAAGAAACATGGCCAAAGATGTTGAAAATGTACAGCAGTCTCCTTCAAAAAAGCTTGAGAGAGCATTGAACTCTGTGGTCCTGTACCAGGTAACAAAGCTCAGAGATTCACCTTGAGTAAAACTGTACAAGGCATGCTGCATCAAGAGAGTCCTCAGGTATGCTCCTACATCTATAACCAAGATCAACAGCTAGGACACACGACACTTGAGCCTTCAGAGAGCAATCTACGTTTTTGATGTTTCTTTTCTTCAGTTTTTCACTGTCATAGAGGACTCAAATCTTGCCCCCACCCTCCCACTCCCTTCCTTCAGAGGATGCCGTGATGGTGTCTTAGGTGGCACTCACCAAGACACTGAATGCTGCAGTAAAACAAGGGTCTCTCCCTCCCAAGCCTGCCCCAGCTGCAGCCACAACACTGCAAAGCAACCGCTGCATGCATTCTCCCCCAAAGCCATGCTGTGTCAAATGAGTGGAGGGAGATTTGCTGCACACAACAAAACTATCTCTCAGGTGGTGTTTACAAGAGAAGGAAGAGGGAAGTAAGGTAAGAGGGGAGAAGGGAGAGAGAGACCTTCAGGTTCTTAAAGAGCAATACCCTCTCTAATTGGTTCAGGGCTTTGGGCTGTTCCCCACTACTTAGCTCCAGTTTGTTGAGGAGACATGAAGAGATCTGTGAAAGATAGGCAAATGCATGATTTAAACAAAGCAAAATAACCCCAAAGAGAAGAATAACCTGGCAGAGTGCAAGGCTGCAGGGCAGACTCCTGGCATGCACAGCAAAGAGACAGTACAAGGTAACTGCACAGATCAAGACACAAGACAGAGCAACCGAGCTGGGAGCAGCCATCACTTGGATAAGGGTAGCCCTCCTAAATTCAAATTCACCTTCACCTCACACCTTCTCTACACAGACCATGACAAATTCTGATACCTGCAGTACATTAGCCTGACCTCTTTCAGCTTTCCTTAGGCCAACCTACCACCATCACAAATCTTGCCATTTTTCTCCCACAGCAAGGGAAACAAGCAATGATTAGGTTACTACACAAGAACTAAAACCCCAAGCTAGTTTCAGGTTCCTGCACGTAAGCATTCCGTCTCTCAAAACACTGCTATACTGGCTTTGAAATGTACATTTACTCAATGTTGCCACTTTTCTCAACTCATTAAAAATAAAAACAGAGTGGAAGTTATAATGTTATAAATAGTATATTCAGCGTAAGTTCAAAGGTGGTTATTTCTTCTCTAGCACTCTTCTTCCCATCCTGTTGCTCTCAACAGTAGAATCTTGTATTTTTATTGACATTCTTTATATGGAGTATAAAGAATATATATATATGTATAGAAGTATATATGGAGTTCCTCAGGTGGACCTCCCTCCACCTAAGAAATTATTGCATTAATAATCACATACGATCACATTTATGGTATTTGCCATACTGAATCCCGCTGCTAAAAACCTCACCGTATAGAGGGAGATGGTGGTGTTGAACAAACCTGGACCTTCTGCCCTCAGAAAATTGTGCATTTAGGGAAAGGGAGAAAAAGAACACTCAACTTTGATTTGGCTGCTAATAGAGATGGCATTGCCCATGTGAACTAAGGTTTTAGCTATAGAATGCTGCCCCTTTCTAGAAGCTACCAAAGCTTTTTCTACAATAGCCCAATTTCATGATGCTTTCATGCTGTTTCACCAGCCTCAAAAAGTTTCCTTTCTACATAGGAAGAACTGGACAAATACATCCCCAGAGCTCAGTATTAGACCTGTAGTGAATGAAGAAAGATGAGAAAGAAGCCGGAGAGACAGCAGAAGACAGCAAATGATTAGAAGACATCACCATCAGGTCCCACAACTTGTTGGGGTTTCCTAGCCCACAGCAGCTGATGGCTGTTCCCAGAATCCAGACTGACTCACTTAGGCAGCAGTATCATTAACAAGATTCACTACTGGACTATGTGGGCTTAATCCCACAGGATTAATGAAGCTATGTCCATTTATGTGGTTAAACATGCTCTTTCAGTGAACTAGGGACTTGCAGGAATGAAGAAACACAAGTGTGAAAACAAACAATATAGAGATGAACGCAAGCCCGAGACAAGAGCAGAACAGCCAACAGTGCTGAGTCTTACCTTCTTCATGTTCGTTCCCATGTAGCTTTTAGGCTCTTCTTTAAACTGAGGCAACCTGAAAGACAAAGAACAAGCCAAAATACATAAACTTTCTCGGGTTAACAAAAAGGGAAAAAAATAGACTGGTCTTTCCAGTCATGCTGCAGATGCTAGAAAACCAAAATTAGGTTTTCTCCACAAAAAGAGACATTCTTAGTTTCTTTTCCTGCCAAAATCTGCCGAGGGAAAAACCAAAGTATAGATGAGGGGAGCTTTGCATGCTATTACTGCTAATGGCAGTTTTGCTATATTGATTTTCATTGTTAATGGTCATGTAAGTACAGTTTCTTTTCCTTCAGTGTATGTTTTCAGCAGTGGACTAATTAGATTGGTTCAAAACAGGTTTTTCTGATGCTGCTAAAAAAAGTTGCTGAGCCAGAGTATCATCCACACCAGGACTCTTGCAGTGAACACGTTATTACTAGTCATGGCAACCCTTTTCATTAACTTTGTAGAAACCCCAGTTGTTATCCTCTATTCTGCATCATATAAACACAATTATAGTGCACAGTGGATCTAAGTTTAAGTTGAATGCTTTGAGCTAAGCAGTCCCTGTCTCAGAAGTAAAGGAGGTAGACAACTCTCACCTGTGCTACCAAATGACAAATGCATACAGCTCTGCAACTCCACACACCCTGCTCTCCCTTCTGTTCCTTTACTACACTTCTATCTTTGCTTGCTGAAGGGATAAAAGCCTTGCAGCATAGCTTTGTCTGTTTCTTTTTCTGGAAAGCAAGATGGCCAAACCATCCCTGCAGTTGCTGTCTTTGCGTTGCTTCTATATCCCAATGTCCACAGGCACAGATGGTGGTGGTGTCTCCAAGCCTTATCAAGAAGGACAGAGGAGAGGACACACAATAAGTAATGAATAAGCACTAAGTAAAATTCACATGTGCATTTGAAGAAAAAGTAATGCGGTCTCTCCTTTTTGGAAAGATTGATTCTGACTCTGCCACACATTCATCCAGTGCACTGCATGACACAGGGTGCACAGAGGGGAAAAAAAAAAAACTAAGAACCCACTGGAACTGAGGGTGACAATGGGAAAAAAATATTATGAGAGCTGTGTTTCACAACCTGTCAGTTTTATTACAATCCTTTCCTAATAAAGTATTTCTATATCTGCACATTTCCTTTTTACAATACCCAGAGAAAGTCTATGATTACTTCACTATCTGGAGAAACAGTTTTGAAGTTAAATAACTTACCTGAGTCTAAAAGAAGTAATCTTAATTACCTGAAGGGTGCTGAAAAGGGCAGAATGTTTGTCTAAGACGTATGATCTCAAGAGTTTAAAATTCTCTTTGATATGTGAGGTCAAAGTTCTCAGCTTGAAATCAACATGTGACTATTTAACACCATTTCTATTCTCTCTCCTGAAGAGAGCTATAATTTTTAGAGCACATTTTTCCCGTTGTTTTTTGTTTGTTTTTTTTTTTTTTTTTTTTTTTTTTTTTTTTTTTTGAGTGAAGTTTGCATTCTCTGTCCTCAAACTGGTTCCCTATCCTAAAGCTCTTCATTACTTGGCTGTCCATCTCTCCTCAAAGGACACCTTAAACCAGGCAACCTTTCCTACCTCTGTATCCCTGCAGTCTGACAGGGTCAGCCCAAGAGAAAAGTGCCAAATCCTTCATCCCCTTCCACCTCTAAATAATGACCATTTTGGATGATTTTTCTGAGGGCCTGTAAGTGGAAGTGTGGAATCTTTCTGTCCTTAGAGGGCCATCTCGGCAATGCTGAGGCAAACACAAGCAGGTTTACCTTGTGAAGAGCAGCTGCACCATGTCGACCAGAGTGTGCTCTGCAGATTTTCTCAATAACTCTGCGAAGACAAAAACAAATAACACAGGTGTCATTACTCAGTGTGATATTATCAAGAGGCTTCTTCAAGCAGACTCCCCTCCGAGCCTTGTTTACAGAGATTACAGCAAATTTATTAAAACCAGCTCCAACACCGCATTACTGCAAATGGGCATATAATCACAAGGTGGCGCCACAAAGCTGGGGAAAAAGAGCAGTCAAAAGTTGTACAGTGAACTCCTAACAAATTTTCCATGAAGTTGTAGAAAGACACAATAATATAAAGCTCAGCAGCTTTCCACGGCTGCATGTTCTACAATAGAACTAGTTAATGCTGAGGAAACCCGATCATTTCTTAACTGCAGAAGTATGAAAAAACCTACCGCTGAGTCTCATTTCAAAGCATATGCGGAAACAGGACTGCATGATCTCACACACAGATTCATTGGTGAGGTGGGCTCCCACTGGAGTGAGCAGCAAGGTCCTCAAAACCTGCAAATAGAAGCGCATGTATGTCCCATAGTACAATGACACTTGCATGCACTTCCAAGAGAAGGCTGGCTTCCTCAAGGAGGACTGCCATGAGCAGAAAACCTAAGGGTTTTCCAGGAGTCATTTCAAACTGAATGCTGTGCTCAAGAAACAGACAGATTAGGAGACAAGAATGATCTCCTGACCCACTTCTAAAAGAGGCCTGATATGCTGAACGCTACCCAGTATTTAAATTCAGTAACTAGCTATCTGCTCAAAAGTACATAGACCGAAGAGGTATATATTTCATAGGTTTGTCTCTACAAAGAATTTTTCTCAAATATAAGTTTGAGCTCCATATGCTTAATTTACCCCTCACTTACACAGACCATGCACAAGGTAGGATTATCAACACTACCACATTATCAAGCTCTTAATTTAAAAATCATTTCATTTAAGCTTTTAATTATTTTCATTTGGAAAAGCTTTTACCACAGGTATATGAGCCATCTGTTTAAAAATAAAGTCTGTCACTAAGCTCCTACAGAGTCAAAACATTGCTCCCTCCTCTTCATCTCCATGTAACAGGATATGTTCCACAACGGGCAGCAACCATCATGGTAATTACCATTTCTCTCCACTTACCTGTAGGATTTTCATCAAGACAACTTCATCGCTCGCATGATCCGTGCCCACAAATCGGGCATGAGTGACAGCATCTGCCATGTTCTCCATCCCCTCCGCTGTGCCCTCATGGCTGGGATCTGAGTAACAGAATAAAAATATATGAGAGAGAAAGGCCACCTACAGCCTACCACCTCTGTGGGGAGACATCTACACAGAGATACTTTGTTGCCATCTGCTTCCTTAATTTGTGTGACTCCAGTGAGTTGACCCTACAAGAGTGAAACTCGCCTCCCAGTAACAGAAAGAGTTTAAAACTGGGAGCTTTCAGAAAGACTTTATCAAGACTCTATTTACATTTGCAAAAAGATGTAACCTAACAAAGAAAAGAATTACAATTCAGTTGTTACTGGCTCCATATTTTTTTAGATGTTAATTTGTAAGGTTATGTCCTGTTCCCTACAATATAGCACAATCAGCTGTTAAATGCATTCAGCTCCTCCTTGGGAATGAAAAGAAAACAGCTCTTAAACATAGGGAACCTCAAATTTACTCCCACAAGGAGAACATGCCAAACAGGTTCCACTAGATTGAGAAGGAAAAATTGTCTCTTGTTCTACATCCCTCCCAAGGAATAGGAGCTGGGGAAGGAATGGACCAGTAGCTTTCCCCAGAGACGACAGTAGACAGACATGATCACAGTTTAGATATCGGAGTGGCAGGCCTCCCGCTTCAATCATTCATCAAGGCTCCTTCTCTCTGTTTCAGTCTTCTGTAGCTACAAACAATGGTGCAGTTGAGAGAATGTTTAGGACGAGATTGTTGCTAGTAACCGTATCTCGTGCCACATTACAGTGGCTTCAGAAAAGCTGCCTCCGGCTTTGATTTCATTCTCACTTAAACAACAGGGCACTGGGCAAGAATCTTGTTACCTTCCTACCTAAACAGTCATTAGGAAAGAAAGGAGACAACCTAAACACTAGTTAATACCTCATTAATTGGCAATGGGGCCTCTTGAACTCCACCAAGAATGAAGCTGACAGAGGAACCAAGTAAGACTTTGTATACTTTGCAGAGAAGCTTTGCAGACTCCCTTTTTGACTCCAGTTGTGTTCACACCTAGGAGGGGCTAAGCCCTACGCATTAAAGAAAGCTGCCCTTATTGTGGTCCAAAGAGAGCAGTCTTCACCACGCTGTGGGGATTCTGAGGGGCCACAGGATAAGAAACTTCTCACAGTTGCACAAAACTGAAATGGCATCAATGTACTTCAGAATCCCATAAATCTGCATAGGAACAGCACTTCTCCTTTGCCATCTCTAACACATCCCTGTTAAGAGCAGAGCTTGCCTACTTTTGACATAGTTGTCTCACACACACACACAAAAAAAAAAAAAAAATCTTGCATAGTTGAGAGTGAGTTCCTCTCCTTGTTTGCTAGTCAAACCTCACTGAGCTATCAAGGAGTCTGTTCTAAGACCAATCAGTCATTTTTTACCTGCTTCAGCAGCAGCACTCAACAGGATACCAAACTCTGATACTGGGAAGCATTAGATAAGAGGCCTGGCTGTCAAAGGCAGTTCTCTGTGTACCTTCGATAATGGCTTATAATCCAGTTAGAAGCTACCACTCTTCTACCAGAGGCAATAAAATCAGCCATATGTTGGTACCCTGTGCACTCTTATTCACAAACGGAAATGATAGCTTAAACCACCAATGGTGATGCAGTATCATTCTAAATTGCCTCAATTAAATCAGGTAAAGACCAGTGGTGTTACAATGCCAGCACCTACGTTAGCATTACTGTTAACCAACCTCAACAACTACAGTGTAAAGCAGCTAAGCGGGCATCAAGAGGAAAAAGCCACTTGCTGTAGAAAAGGCTCCCACGGGCAGAACATGCAGATTCACTTCACTGTCACCTCCTCCAGTAGATGCGAGTTGCTGTAGGCTTAGGGATAGATACATTTAGTCATAGTTATGGATGAACAGTCTGTGTGAAAAGAAAATGCAAGCAAGTTGCACATATGCTTCTTTAACAGATCTATGACTACTGCTTCGCTGTTCTAGTCCCTACCTTGAACACTAATAAACACACCTCTCTCCCAACACACATCACGCCTGACTACTTCAGTCCTAGCTCCCTGGAACAGCTCTACAAATTCAGGTCAATTTATAAAGCCTCTTGAGTTCAATTAAAAGCACAGATACTTCTACTTTGCAGAAACAAGACACAGAAAAGATCAACCCGCTTCTTTGTTCCCTTGTGAGAAAACAGTACAGAAAGATGTGTCAATGCCTGCTCAGAATCACTAACAAAAATAAGTTTGTGTGAAGCAAAGTATCAGTTTGAAAATTGCCACCTACAATGCAAAGATCTGGAGACCCCATCTAGACTCACACATTTCATATGGGGTGTACTCTCACAACAGGTGGGCAAAAGAACAAGCAGAAAGCAGAAAATGCAGGCTTTCAACCACCAGGGAAATCCAGGAAAGATAGAAGCCTGCTCACTAACACCTTTAATGGAACTAAAACAAATTACCAAGGAGACAGAGAAGGTAGAGGGGAGAACAAGCTTTAAACTCCCCAAACTGGAAGCTCAGCAACAGCTACTCACTTACAGATATGTAGTTTTCAGGAACACCAGGGAAAGTTAACTTTAGAAATGGAGCCAGAAGCTGCTGTGGACACACTGTGATAATAAAAAGAGCATGTACCCTTTCTGAGGAAAATACAACAAATACAATTCTGAAATTCAGCCACTAGTCTTCCTATAGCTAAGGTTTGAGCTCATCAAAAAGGCTGACAGCTATCTAGCTAGTGCAAAACTGCTGCGTAAGGAAATAACTAATCTGAGGGATAAGAATCAATGGGAGTTTAGTACTGTTGCACAGTTTTCCTGTACTTTAAAAATTACTATGTAATATATTGACTATAACTCTCGAAATAGTAGTACTTATTTCAGAGCACAGGATAATCTCTGTAAGGCTACATTGTATCCTACCAAAACACGCATGGTGGATATCCAGTCATTTTATCTAAATGAGCTGTGATTGCACGCTRTACCATTAGTGAACTGCTGCATCCAACAATCTCAGAACAGACCTTTGCAATTCAGACTACTAGAGATCAGAAGTCTCAAAGGCTACTCAAGAATTATTCTTTTCTAACTGGTTTTAAAACATACCCCTCAGCAATACTGGCCTGAAAAGCAGACAGATAACCACCTGCTGACACGTGACAGAGTAAGAAAAACAGTGAGACGGCACGAGGATTAGCAATGAAGTGCTTTAGAAATAGGAAAAGAAGGCAGTTTTAAACAAAGACAATTATCAGAGGAGTTTGGCGCTTTCACTGCCCACTGGTTTTCGACCCAGTGTGTAGAGCAAAAGCCAGTCACTCACAGAACAGACACAGCTAATGACGCTTTTGAAAAAAGTGATGGTTTCACCTGTCAATTATGCAGCCCCAAAATGCACCACAAATATCAGCCACACTGAAATTTCCCCACTGTGGTTATACCGGAGTCCTTCCTTCCTTGTTCCGCACAGTTTAAAACAGATTCGTGTATTAAGAACGGTTTTAAGCTTTTCCTATCTTTAGGCAAACAGTCTTTAGACTACCTTTAGTCTTATATTACAGAGAGAAATATAAGACCAAAAAGCTTTAACAACACAACCCTAGCCAGATGTTCAGTCAGCACTGCTAATCCCAGCCTCACTGGTATCTGGAGCGGTATCTGGAGCAGCACAAAGGACAAGGCCGCTGTGAATGTCACCTGAAGCAGCAATGGAGGTCTTAGATTACAGGTTCTGCTCCACAACAAAAGCCAGGCAGAGGGTCTTTTCCACTGTCTACTACAAAGACACACGCTTACCAACAGTTACAGGGGTGCGCCCTTGCTGAAGTGACCTAATTAATATTCTAAATAACAACTAGCTAGAGAAAAGCTACAAATTCTTAACCACATTTTTTCCTGTTTCTGCCTCAAATTAAGTATTTATAGCCAGTTGCCTGTGCAGACATTTGCCTGGACATGTGATACCAGCCTGATGTTCTGATCCCACCCAGACCATAAAAGCCCAGAAGAAGAGTCCATCCCTCATTCTATGTTGAAACTAACGTATTTTGCATTATCGCTTAGTCCTTCAGAGGGACATGTTTTACAGGCTTATTTATTAAGATTTCTTTATTGTCCTACGAAGTGACATCCATATTGCATCATTTTAGTTATTTTTTGCCGCTTAATTATACCCAATACTGCCCACTAATTGATGTCTTGGATACACTAAATTTCCAACAAACTCTTAAAAAAAATTTTTCCTGCAAGTCCCCATTTTTGCTCATTTTAATTTTGGGTCTTTCCCACAAAAGTGGTCTGCATCTACATCAAGCCCTTTCTTTAACTTCCCTCATGCTAACTCCAAAGAACAACATATTTAAAACAACAGTGCCAAAAATTCAACAGTGTTCACTTACAATGTAAGGCAGGAAAAGAACTGAGAAATCGGAACTTGGAGGTGGGGGGGGGAAGACAGGTAAAATAATTTTCTCCAAGTGAGACTACGTATAAACAAACATAGATAACAAGTTTTGTAATTCACACAGGTATGATCACAAAGTACTAACAGAATTTATACAGAAAAATCAAGCACCACTAACAACAGGATGACACATTGAAGGCAGACAGAAAGCCAGCTAATGAGTTACTACAAGCCAGCTGAGCCACAGGAACTGACCACATGCGCATTATTAGTCTTTCACAAATATAAAGGAGAATGCGCACATTTGAAAGTCTGGGCAGCAGCAAAACTGTCTCTGCCATGACAACTGTGACAAGTGAAGAGTACTGGCACACCACTGGACAGGGTCTGGGAGCGGGCAAAAAAACATCCTCACTCTAAAGCAGAAATATTAGTCCACAAAACTAAATAAATTCTACTGTGTTTATGTATATTACAACATTGTAATCCAAGCTGGTATTCTCCCATCCCTGGCCCTTTTGCTCAGATTGCATTAAAAAGCAGTTGGTGACCACCACAGTCCAGCAGTGGGCCATAAGGGTATGCAGCAGTCAGGGCAGACTAGAAGCTTTGGCTCCGTTTCCAGCCATTGCTGTAGTGCCATGAAAGATGAGCAGGTATGATACTAAGAAACTGCAGATGCCTATTCCCCAGCATTAATGACAATTTCTTGTTTCCCCAATCTCCTCATTAAGACTGCAAGCATGTATCCTGGCCAAAGACACATCTCAAGGAGGTGCATTTGGCTGGCATTTTGGTAAATCCCAGGAAGCCACATAACATACCTATTAGTGCATATGAGAGGAACTTATTCACAGAGGTGAGGGCCAAACCAGTTATGGGGCCTGTAGTGTCTTCAGAACGGATTACTTCCAGGAAAGGCCGAAGAAAGATGTTGGGTTCAATTTCAGATAGCTCTGTTAAAACAAAAATAATTTTAAAGAGGCATTAAATTAGACGATTCATTAAGATTCATTTTCTCTTTAAGAATCTACAGCAAGCTTAATCTCAGAGGAAAGAGGCCTGCAATAGCTGTTTCAGAAGGCTGGTGGGAAGGTCAGCGTTGCTTTTAAATATATATACACAGACACACGTATATGTATATATTTTTAAAAGCAATGGATTGTGAAGTTCACTTTCTTACTATCTTCAAAACAGCCTTCTGGAGCTTTCTAAAACAAATCCTATTGTAAGAACACTCTGTAAACACCACAGAGCCACTGCTGCCTAAATTCATGCTTTAATTAATTGGCAGATAAGGTTGCATTTTCCTAGTACTCACATCATGTGTGATGACATGAACTATATAGACCCTGCCCCACCTTCCACCACTTCTGTAACATCCTACTACACATACAGCCTCATACTAATCACATCCATAGTACAAATACACAACCAGGTTAGTTGGATCTCTTGCAGCTCTTTGCCTGAACACAAATTGCATTTCTGCAACACTCTAAGTTTGCTTGGCAAAGACAGAAAAAACCCACAAGATAAACAAATTTAAAAACTCTTCTGTCTTGTTCTCAGAATACCTGTATAAGCCTCCCAACCAATGAAGAAAAAAGGGCACTCTTCTCTACTTGCTGCTTTGGACAGCAAGTATCCTCTCTAAAGCTGCAACACAAGAAGGCAGATGCACTGAGCTATTGAGCTGGAGAAAGAACAACTAACGAGCTTCCTAAACTTTTCAAGATGATCAATGGAAGCTTTGGGAATGAAAAAGAAATACAGAAAAGAATAGCCAGAACTAGGGAAAGTGACAAAAAAACAACCCCAAAAATCAAACACAAACAAAAAAAACCAACACAAGGAATCAAGATAAGAGGAGTCCTGAGGACGACTTAGGAGAAAAAGCATTAAAAAGCAGGCTAAGGCAACCACAATACAGCCAGTACACAGGCAAAGAAGAATGCATTAAAAGTAACTTGGATAATCCTGAGACCAGAAATATTTAAGTACAAACACTTGGCTCAACTTGCTGAAACCTATATTTTATTCATAATAAAAGTTAAAAAGTCTAATGGCTAATAGTGTCACAGGAACACTGGCATTTATATTCTTGATGATCCAATATTGCACTTATCTGTCATATGAGCTTCTTTGAGGCAGGGGAGAAAAAAGCCTGTAATTCCTGAATCTTTAGACAAGCTGCTGCTTTTCTATCTACCAACATAACTCAATTATTTTACTTTTAAAAAAAAAAAAAAAAAAATCCAAACCCTCCTGATTCTGAGATAAATGAAATTCCATTTTATCATAGTTCCTATTGAAAAGCCCTAAGTATCAAAGTAAAAAGCCTATCAGAAAGCATGTTAACATAACTGTGACAAATTGTGGTGAGGAAACAGAGGAGGAAGAATAATGCAGGTTTTTTTGTTTTAAATAGTTAAGACCACGGAGAACAATATCAAAGTGCAATAGTTTTGCTGTTAACTAAAGCAAAACTGCAATTAAAAAAAGGAACTTTGGGAATCATTACGCAGTCTTTTACCTTTCAGCAACCGGTTCAAATCAGGCCAACACCACTAACTTGTGAGAGGTTAAAAGGAACGAGATGATTCAATCTTTTTGGCTTAAGAACAACTCCCCCAACTTGTCAGATAATATCCTGGTGTGACATTACAATTGTGTCACCTCTCAATAGCTCATGGAAATGCAGAGGATCATAAGACATACTTTCATCAATGTTTATTTAAGTGTGCTTTATAGAGCACTTGTTTGGTTACAAGCACTTGGACAACATTAAATATAGTAAGACTACTAGGGATCAACACTCAAACTCTTCTTCCCCAAAACTGATCCTTTCTATAGAACAGCCAGCACCGTCATAATCCTGTCAACTCCTCCAGCCTCCTTCAACCCAGTGAGCCCCAGGATGGAAAAGCTGCGCCTTGATTAGTAAGAAAAATGGGACTTCAGCAGACATACACAGCTGCACAGGTGGAATGAGATGATGAAGACAAACTTGCCAGCAGAGGATACATAGGACATTCACACTCTCCATTAATCCATTTKGGGGACAACAAATAGACATTTTCTTTACAAGAGTGGGGGGAGCTTCATTTTTTTCTTTCAATTAAAGTTGTAATCTTTAACCACATCAAGATTCAGAGTCCCCTGCAGTCTAACTGAAATTCCCAACTTACATGAAGATCACAGAATGGCTTGTCATAATTAGGATTTAACTTAGGCACATACTGTTGATTACACAGCAACTCTGGCCAGCTTCCCTGATATTCAAAGACTCTAGCTTTTATGGTAACACAGCATTTTACATTAAGCTCTCTGAAACTGACTGTATATGCTCTAAAACTGTTTCAGACTGGACAGCTGGTGCTGCGTTATTGGAAAAAAAAATTAAAAATATACTAAACAACAAGGAGAGAGTATTTTTAGTTCAAGACTTACCCACTAAAGGACTACTGTCTGAAAGACCTAAATTTCAGTGAAACACCAATCACACTGCTAGTTGTGTGCATCTGAGGAGTATTCACTTGATTACTACAATGAGCTCTTCTTACCAGCAGCATTTGCAGGCACTGAGGACTTACAGGGGTCACCAGCTCCCTGTTCAAAGCAGAACTCAATCTCGGTAGCGGTGCTTGCTTCAATAGGAAGATTGGGAGCACAGAAAAACACTCATACTGTAGCTATTCTTGCTATATCCTGTCTTGAAGCAGATTACTCTCATTGGCTGAAGTATCAGTTCAGCATCTGAAAGYGGCACTAAAGCTACTCGGAAGTTTTTAACCAAGTAAAAATTTTGCAAACAAGTCAGTAAGTCAAAGATCAGTCCTTTTCTTTTAACTCAATCCTGTTGAGCTCAGTGAAGTTAGTTCAGAAGCTCTCTCCCTGCGAAGTTTTCATAGCCTTATATCCTGAACGTAGCACTGTCCAGAACCAACCTGCCAGCCTGTTCAGATCAATAAATACAACTGCAAGGTGCACTCCATGCTAGCTTTTACTACCAGAGCTCGAGTTTAATCTAGAGCACAGAACAGTAGGAACTGAATAACGTTCTTTTCACAATACTTTGGTAAGGTAGGACTGTAGCCTTTAAAGCRAATTGTTCTGCCCAGCAAGTTAAAACTTCATGAAAGACACTATATAAAGTCTTGATCTTTTTTGGCACCTAACTGTAAAAGCAATGTGATGCTCTCCTGAAAATATCCAAGAACCTCAGAAAGGGCAGTAAAATCAATTATAACTTTAATAATTCTTTTGCCAAAACAAAGGCTATATAAAGTAAATATTGAATGTTTGGAAGTACATACCTGAACTTTCATAAAAGCTTTCCAAAAAAAGCAGCTCTGATTTTTCAACACTCTGGTTCTTGCTCTGCCAGATTCAGGTTCAGGCATTACAAGTGAGGAAACCATAACCAGTGAGAGAGACTTGAGAATTGCTGATAGAGATGTTTCTCCAAGTATATTTCCTAGCAAGAGACATTTCTCAGTGTTTGAACTAGAAAACATGGGATGGTTCTCTGCTTAGGTAACTACTTTCAACTCTGGGGAAAAAACAAACAAACAAAAAACCCACCCCAAAACCCAGCAGCCCTGAAAGCATGACCTCAGCCTAGGGTATTACAAGAGGGAAAACTGAACAAGCGTCCACAAGGAGATCAAAATTTCACTAGGGATTCCTACAAGCAGCCTTTCCTTTTCAATCTACTCAAGGCTAGGGAAAATTATATTAAAACATGATTTAGTCTTACATGAAGAGCCTGGGCTGCTTTGGGCACCAGCTGGAAAGCACTTCCCATTCTTTTCACATGGGTCCCTTCAACGACATTTCAGGGAAGCAAACAGAGACCAGCACCAGCACTGCACCCAAAAATGCTCAGCTAGCCCAAAGCAGTGCATGGGGGTTGAGAAGAAGGGAAAGAATATCTTAAGTAGCATATCAGAAAGCCATCTCTTCAGGCTGGCAATTTTAATATGAGGARGGAATTCCTTTGAGACCACGCTGCTTTCCCTCATTCATCCTATGGATTATTTGCGCTTAGACACACATATCTATGAAGCTATTTAAACAACTAAATCATGTTTAAGCACCTAACTCCCATTTCAGCAATCCCATCCAGCCATTCTGGTACTTCAGCAAACAAGCTGCATCAGACCTCCGGCATCCCCTTTCTCCTGAAGTACAGGAGCAGGTCCCCCTTGGAAGAGGTTTCTTATTGTTAGCACACTGTTGGCACATTCCTGATCTAAAATGCTCACATAAGCTGCTTTCTCTGGCAGTTCAACTCTTCACTCCTGAATGACTCTTATCAGGATCGGCTATGCATTCCGAATCAGAGTAAATGAACAAGAAAAAATTGTTTATGACAAGTTATTTCAACATCATTTGTCCCCAGGACAGGCAACTGCAACCCAAACCACATGACCTGGACTCCTCTTATGCAGCAGCTGTTGGCTTTTGACGCCCAGCCTTCAGAAAGGCTGTCTCAATTGTATCCCACGCACCTCTCCAATGCAGACAAGCTCAGACAAGAGCAATGCTTCAAGCATGTGCTACTACCTTCCCTGCTTACGCACTGAACTGTACAACAAACAGGCATTCTCTTTTCTTCTTTAGGTGAGAAAAAGACAAACACAACACTGTAACAGAGTAGAAATCCAGCTCTTCAGGACTCCTGCCTAGGAGCTCAATGAGTTTATGCCACAGAAAATTGAGGTACCAGCAAGCGCTTCCTGGCTCACCCTCAAAAACACTTTCTGCAAACACTGACTTTCTGGCCTACGTGACTTTATGTGCACTTTATTCTCAGTTCACCCACCAAACACCAAAGCATTTTGTCTTTTCACCCAAGGGTGAGAAGTCCCTGCAGTCTCTCTCAGCAAGCTGGAGAGAAGAAAAGTTACAAGGAAAAAGGACAAAATTGCAATTGCCTTTTAAAACCATCTAAAAGTATTGAGTAGCCATACTCTTCAGATTTTCAAAAACATTTCTGAAGTCTTAACTGCTGGAATAAATACTGGCTTAATCTCACCCAGATCAAAATGCAGGATCACAGGGAAAGGAGAAATTCCTTTGAGTTAGTCCTGTGATGATCTGTTGGTTAATTTAGAGATTAACAAATCTAGCAAACAGAACTACAGTAACTTGTTCCTCTCTAAAAATTTGCAGAGCATGAATTTGCTTTACATAGATTCAGTTTGGTAACAGCCACAGAACAGTATATGCATATTGGTTCTAGGTCCCTTGGCAAAACTACAATTTCAGCAGCTCTACAGCTGATGAGCAGAGGAGGCACATGTTTCACCACTCTGAAAACAAATTCTCCAGACTGACTGGAACACATGCCACCCTGCACCTGCAATGAAAGACATGCCCTGACTTCTTCTAGCTAGGAAGTTTAGTCCAACATTTAACTCCAGTTCACTAACGGCCAATTAATGTAGGGTAACAAGTGTAAAAAAGCTAAGCTAGATGATCCGCATTCATTCGTTCCTGAACATATGTTCCCCTCCACACAGTCCTGGTACAGTCAAGGTTTCAAGTGAAAAGAATCCTCTGCCATCTCTCCCTGCAAGGGTTTTTTGTTGTTGTTTTGGTCTTGTTTTTCTTGCAAGTTATAGACCAGCCTTTGCAACATGGTGCAATGCGTAGCACGTTTCTAGAGATTTTCTTATCTGAAATGAAAACGGATTGCTACTTATATAGTGTATATATATAAGTATATATATAAAATCTATATATTTTATATATATATTATATATTATGTATATAGTGTATATATATAATATACTTATATAGTCTGACCTAGCAGCTAATGTGATCAGAGGAATCTCTAGTCCTACTTCCTGAAAATAATGATGGCAATGTCCACTAAACTTGATAAATAAGAGGTCATCAAAAAGAGTAGCCACCTGACATTCCCTACAGGTTCCCCAAAATATCACTGTCTTATCCCAATCTAAGCTCTTAACAGATGAAGAGAACTGGATTCTGACAGCTAGGGGGAAGCTGAGGAGCCAGGAGCCTACATCCTGGTTTCCAGAATGCATAAATACTGCAAGCTATTTTAAAAGGCTGCTGGGATTGCACAACACAACATACAAGCTCACCATGGGGATGTGTGGAGCAAACTTTGTGTATCTCTGAAATCAATACTTCACTATAGTAAGTGTTACCAAAAGCTTTACATATAATAGAAGTAAACATAGGCCCAAAATTGAGGATATTCAATCCAATGAAGAAGTAGTGAGAATTAACTGCAATCCTTTTCAGTATGCCTGTAAAATACACTCTTCAAAGCTACTTCCCTGTGAATTAAAGTGAATTCAGGGGCCCAGGCCCACCATATCAAGAGGGAAACAGTGCCATTCACAGCCACACATTAATGCAAGGCTAGAATTACAAATGCAGTTTGACAGGGGGAACCCAGAGCTGTCAAGCCTGTTCTGTTTGCCTAATTTCATTACAATGGCACAAATGCTTTCATTTGTCACACTCCAGCTTCATGTGTTTATCTCCCTTTCATTAAACCTGACTTTAACAAATGATTGTTCCATAGTGCCAAGATCTCAAGCACCCCTCAGAATTGAGATTTTTATTTTGGGGAAGGATGACAGAATGCATACTGAGCATTTGACTCTTGACATCCTCTGGTCAGGGCAGCATAAACTCAGCTGAAATATTGTCTCCTATAGGAATTATTTACATCTACCAGCGATAGCAGGAGCACTGACAGTCCCACCAGTGTAAGCCATTAGTTATCAGGGGTTTCATCTGTTTCAAATTCAGCTGTTCTGACTGCCCATTAAAAATCCCTGGCCATTTTTTCATAAGCAGGTACTTGCTAGAGTATCTTCAGCCAAAATTACACTGAAAACTCCAGCTGTGTCTCCACTGTTACTCCAAGTGCTTTTCACCCAGCCGTAGTAGTCTGTTCCAGGGGGAGTGATATTATGAGAAGTAGAAGATACTCACTTAATTCACAAGGAAAACAAATGCCATCAACAGGAAGTATGAAGCTAAACAAAGTGCAAGCTTTCATGGTTTCTATCCAGATGGACTTAAAGTACAGACACAACTACTCATGTCTCCTTGAATTTTTAAAGCCAGTCATACAGATTGCTGAGTACAGAAAAAAATTAAGTTTTTGGGATAGCAGCTTATTTCAAAAGTTAAAGTTGTTTAATTCTGGTCTTATTTCTTAGCACTGAGGAGACAGCAGAGATGGGAATAATTGCATCCTGACAAACTTTTTTCTGAGGTATGGTTGACACATATTAGTCAGAGGTTATATTCAAAAGGCTCTGCTTCAAAACAAGAATAGCTCTTAAAGTGAACTGAGGGGTAATTTGGCATAGCAAGGTTGGAGGTCACCAGGAGAAGACCTTGCTGTGAATCCTAGAGTATTTCCTCCCACCCTGGGACCTGAATACCTCTGAAAGGACCACGACTATTCTGATGAAAGGCAACAAATCAATTAACTCTACATAGTAAAAGGCTACTGTTTCCAAATTGGTCTCCCATGAGTGCGTTTATTGCCAGTGTGAACAGTAATACCCACTTACCTTTAAGTGTAATTTCAATGCTAATCCATACTTGTTTTCTAGAAACCCTTCGTCCTATGTCATACTAGAGAATGAGCACTAGAGCAACACCTGACTACGCTAACACATTCCAGAGAAAGATTAGATCAAGACCCATGGTTTGTAAAGCCACATATGCAAATTCAGAATTACTTAAATAGATTTTGATCTCCGTTATAGAGAGGCTGATTGCTTTCAGGGAAAGGAGATGAGGGAATACAGCTGACCTGAGCCTCTGATAGGTTCTGGAATATACAACTACTTTTGTGGCTCTTTCAGACAGATGCAAGCTCTAAACTGTTAGTGCCAATTGTAATGGCACTTAATCCTACTCCAGAAAATTGAACTCCTCAATAGCTCTACAAAAACTGATTTGAGATCCTATCCCTTTCTGAAGGTTTTTTTTTCCCCATGGGTACAAGTTACTTAACACAAAGCTCTGAACAGCTTCCAGGGAAGAGATATCAACCTTCCCATATACCTACAAGGAAAAAGTCCTTCAGTAAGCTAAATCACAATGAGTTTCCCAGGTAACTGGAAGTTTAACACCTATTCCTTAAAAAAAGAAAACATCCCATAACAATGGGGTGAGTGAGATGCAGGTAAGCTTCACCTTTTGTCTCTGTTTAGAACCAGCTGAAATTGTTTCCAAAGACTTCTTACAGAAAATCACCACGCCCATGACAACAGCCAGTTCTTGTGATGAACCTGCACCAGCTCTGAGCTGCAGAACCCACGGGCACTCCTCTGATGCAATGACATTCAACTCCAAATGAAATTACTAAACCAAACTAAACCAAAGCAAAAAGCAGTCATCCCATGACAAATTCATCTGCCCTTGACCAAACACTGATAGTTATTGATCTTGCTGCTGTTGCGAATTGGGGCCAGGTTTCCCAAGGTTCCCTCCTAATACAAGAAAGAGAGCACAGCCTCTCTAACAAGGCCGAGGAGGCTAAATGAAACCTACGGGGAATTGCATTGCACACTGCCAAGTCCAGAGGATGGACTGATCCGTCCATCTTACTGACAGCACAAGTTTGATGTATGTCAAGTTTAAGCACTCTTTTTCCTCTCTGAAAGAAATTGGCACATGTCGAAGGAAGAGCAATTAGGTTGTGACACTCTACAGAACTCTATTCAGTCACTGGACTTGCTTCACTATGGTATTTTATACGTCTTGCACGGTACCAGGCCCAAACTAAGTAGGCAATTTAAAAGCCCAGGAGAAATTAAAACTTCTTCCCTGGTATTTTAAAGCACAGTAATTCTCCACAGCTTTGTGTGTCTACCACACTATGAATAGCGCTCTCATTGCAAATTCACCATGTTGTGAAAAGGAAACCTTCACTATTTCTAAGAGGCTGGAGAAAAAGATTACAGTTTTATCATCAATTAGCTGTCTGGACGTTACTCCATTCTGTTTACCCCTTCCTCAAGGGAAGCCCATGAAAGCCAAGTGGAAAAATTAAAAGGAAACTGAAGAACAACAAATCCCAAACAAGCCAAGACATTTCTTATGTTGTCAGAGAACCTAAAAAGCATCAGCAAGACAGACAAAATCCAAAGAATGGAATGAAGAAAAGCCTGATGGCCCAAGAGGAAAGAGAATCTTTTAATGACAAAAATCTCTCCAAGGTTTAATGTACCTTGCTGTTATGATTTACACAAATTCTTCTATCCAACCTGAACCAATCTACGAGACATTGTGCTTTGCCATGTTATTACCAGAAAGTAAAATTCTCAAGTGCTAATGGCAAGACACAATTGCCCAGAGCTCAAGTAACAACGCACTAAGTTACCACAGTTGCAAAATGGGAGCCTCAGGGAGAGCAGGGCACAAAACATCGTGGGAATATTAGTTTCAAACCTAAAGGGGTGGAAAAGGGACACCAGAGAACAAAAGCAAAACGGAGAAGAGACTGGCCTGGTGGCAGTCAATCCAACTGTTGCCTTAAGACATTGCAACAGTAAAAACATTAAGCAATTTTTTTTTTCCCCACATCAAAAACTGAAGCAACCAGTGTACACAGCRTACGCACACACACAAGCAGAAATTCAGGCTGCCTCCATTAAAAGGCAGCTCGATTCCTAGAATAATGAAAACAAGTCAATATTATGTTCTTGAGAATGGACTGGGGAAAGAAATTAATTTCTGCATACTGCTATGTGCTAGAGCGATCTACTGATACAAGGTGCTGATGCTACATGAAGGGAAGCAGAAGCCCAAGATTTAACACTCATTTACAGTTTTCGCAACTGAAGAGATCTGTGAATGCAATTCAACTTCAGTGACCACCAAATAGCATGTATCTTAAGATCGGCATCATGGAAACAATATTACATCAGTCCCCAAGTCCATTAAATACATTTTTTTTTCCATGTCCTGGAATCAGGCATCAGCTGTAAAACAACAAAATGTCTGTGAAGAATCAAAATGACCTAAAAATCTATGTGAAGAAATGAAGGAATTCCACACATTCATAAAACGTTAGTTGCCCTTATTGCAGCCTGGACAGAGGAATACACAAGCATTTAATTTCTCTACCAGTTGGGAGCCTAAGCATTATACTTCACCATATATGAATATGAAGACAGTAATTCAGCCTCCACCAACAAAACCCATTAACTACTAGGGTCAAAGCACCATCCCAAAGGAAAGAGCAAAGTTTATTAACAGGTGAGAGGTAGAAAAGTCATTTAACAGATGACAGATAACCAGTATCCTGAGCAGCAGGCTTGTATAAGGAGTAACTCCTTGGTATACAGGCCACTAGCACTATACCTTAGAAAAAGAATACTGGTTACAGTCTCTAAGAAAGTGCCAAATAGATCTATTTTAGTCTATTGCTAATGTTTTTCATCTAGTACATGCCCATGACAGAAGAAACCACTAGAGTGCTTCAGCAGCTCAACTGAGTGATCCTATCCTAACTTTATAAAGGCCATCACTGACTGCACGCTGTCCAGCAAGAGTGATCTAAAAGCAACAGCACAGCACAAAACTTCAACTCACACAGATAAACAGGGCTGTCTGTTCAAGCCAKCCCTCGGTTCACATACTTATGTAGGCTTCTTCAATCCCTCTCTCCTTCCCTTAGGGCACAATGCAGCCCGGCCCTCCAAGTGCAATACGCAACACACACTGAACAGGTCAGCGAACGCAACTCTGCTTTAACCTCTCACCCCTAGCATTTCTGCTACCATGACCTCTGGGATGAAACCATTATACTTCAACAGCGTTTGTTCCCAAGACTTGGTAAAATGGCAAAGACAGAAGAATTTCCTTTTGATTTTCAAGCCTAGACCTATACAATTTGCTCTGACAGGACATAAGCACATATGCAAATAAACTGAGCATCAGATGGTAGCAAGGTCCTTGATCGCAGATAGGTAAATCAGTCTACTCTCAGCCTCTGCCACTCGTCTCCCCTTCATGCTGTTGGGCAAGTCACTTCATCTCTGCTTCAATTCCTCATATGAAAAGGGGACACATTTGGCCTTTTTAAGTGCTGTGCCATTAGATTACCTGGAAATAATCTCAAAAAAAAAGCTCACAGTAATAGCAATCCAATAAAGGCTTCCTGCCCTATCATCCCATGTTTCCCCAAAACCAAAAGTTAACTAAGACTCTTCATGAAAGAAGCTATTTTTCAAGTTCATATTTAAGTTAGGGAAATACAACAAGCACTGTATAACACAAGTTAAGATCAAAATAATCTTTGTAATCTGTCACACAAAAAAACAGTAGTTCAGTTTGTGAAGTATCAAGGAAATTACCAGGGACATACTAGAGTCACATCTAGAAACAACTTGGCAGTGCTTGGCCACTCACTTTTGGGGTGTCAGTGTTAAGGAACTTTATAAAAAAAAAAAAAAAAAAAAAAGGCGACTAACTTTCAGAGGAGCTAATGAATGAGGGGAAGAAAACGTACACCATTTTCTAAAAAGCAGCAGTTAAACAGCTAGTAAATTCTCACGGCCTTGTCAGAATGAAACCACTTGACACAGAGCAGCATTCTGTTCAGCTTTGAGGCCAGTGCTTAAAACCAGAAAGTGACTCTACGTAACAGAAGGACTTCGAGGGCCCTTCCAAAAACTTGGGATGAAATCCCAAAGCTCTGGGAGAGCAAGGCAAGCACCTGTTTTCCTGAACAGTCAATTTTTTTTATGCTGCATACTTTACACAGAAGCTGCATTATTCTGGAGAAGCTGCATTCCAGCCAAAAGTGCACAGTTAATGTTTTTTGCAGCCCCCAGCCTCCGATGATGGATGACCATTTTATAATGAAATACTTTATGCTCAATCAACTTACAAATAACGGATGTTTTATCACACTGAATTAAAAAGAATGTTTTTAACAAAAAAAAAAAAAAAAAAGTAACAGACAAGAGGATCAGTGATGAGCAGAAGCAAAAGTTATTCCTGTTAAGGGTGGTTAAAAAAAATCCAACTGATATTTCACTTTAACTCTTTCACTGCTCTCCAATAACAAGTGGAAATGATGTATGAGCTAGTATTTGCTCTGAAAACACCTACATGTAAGTCCTGGTCCAGACTACTGAGACATGAGAATATAAGGCTTCTACAAAAAGGTTTTGGTCCGTAACGTCTCCATTAGGTTTCCGAAAAGCTAAGGCTAATAACTAAGCACTGTCTGAAGATAAACCTTTCAAAATACTTTTCTCTCTCATGCCCATTCAGCATTACAAAAATCATTCCTCAGACACCAGTTAATCAGCTGTGGGGTTTCTCCTCCTAGCACCGCTTCCACCTATCAACGCTGAGTGATAAACCAGAGAAGTAAATGCCCTGCACTCAACGACTACTGCAATTTCTAGATCAAGGTTTGGAACCAAACATCCAAATTCAACTGATAATCTTATTCAAGACTCAGTGCTTGCTGTTATGCCACAACTGTTACTGTTGTTACACATTACAGGTCAAGAAACCCCAGAGCTTACAGGGCCATATTTGAATCAACACTAGCCCTTGAAAAAGCCCACAGCAGAAGCACTCATTGTGCCTTTTCTCCCAAATAGCACATGAAAAAGTCCCTAATCTAGTCCAAACATGCCAGAACATCTCTTCATTCTCATATTACCTTACACTTTTAGGAAAAGAGTCTCTTCTAATAGGAATAAAGCAATGGAAGAATGCAGAAGAGTATGAGATGCAGTGGACACAACCTGCAACAAGGGAAATGCCAATTAGATATTGTGAAAGACATTTTCTAAAGAAGGGTGGTCAAACACCAGAACAGTTTGCCTAGAGAAGTTGTGGGAGCTCCATCCCTGGAGATATTCAGAATTCAGCTGGCTCTAACCCTGAACACAATCTCACTTCCAAGCTGGTTCTGCTTTTAGCAGGGGATTGGAGCAGATGACCTCCAGAGGTCTCTTCCTACCTAAATTATTCCAATTCTGACTTGTGCTTACCAGAAACAAAAAAAGCCTGTGACATTGTACATTACGAATGTAGCCACTCCAACATTCACTGAGTGAAGGGTTTCCCTTCCCAGATCTTCTACTGGTTAGTATCAGCAATAATTAAATACAAAGCAGGAGCTCATTCTAGAGCTATCCCCAGAAAACATTCATGATGTTCTAAACCAGTCTTCTAAACAGAAGCTGCAGACTCAGGCTGTGACTGAACTGGGGGCGGGGGGGCGGGGGGTGGAAAAACACCACCACCAACCCAAAACAAAAAAAAACCAAAACACCCCACAGTTTACCAAATTTGGGGACTTCCAGAAAACTAACAGAAATAGAGCATGTTGCTCCTGTCTTCTCTTAAAAAGATACAGTATCTGCTGCAGATATTAAGGTAATCAAACAAACAGCACCTTGGTCCTGAGTCACAACTTCAGACCTAGACCAATTCCCCCAGTCGCACTGCAACCACCTCAAGCGCCACTAAGTTCAGAGTTAATTTATGGAGCCTTCACACTACTGTTTGAAGCACTGCAAATATTAATCAGACCAAGATTTTAGTCACAAAATCAATTCTCCTCCCCTGCCCATTCCTCAGCTTAAGGCTGGCACTCAATGAATCAGACCAAAGGGAGAATAGAGTTTCCAGCACCTGCTTCAGCTTTTAAGTGTCCAATTGAAACTGCTATGATCTGGCAGCAGGCAGTCTGAAGATGTCATTTTCCTGCTCTGTGAAGGACTGAATCACAGTACAAAAAGAATCCAAACAGAGAAATGAGTGAAAAGAGCAGCAGCGGGCAAAGGAAGCCACAACATAACTTAATATGGCCAAAGAAAAAGAGCAGCTGAAGACAGTGCACTACAAAGTAAGATGCTCACTTGTAGAGGGGACATAATATTCACCCTCTGCCTTATGATGATTACTATGGGCAGTGCTGAGTATGCATTATTTTCCACATTTGTGATGACACTCTTTCAAAGAATAGTGTAAAATATGACTCAACACTGTTGTGTTATTTGGAATCACTTTATTACTAGACATTATAGACTAGGGTTGTTTACCAAAGTAACATCAGGATTTTAAATCTAGAAATATAAAATACATTCCCTCTTGAGAGGAAAACCAGCAGGTTCATTTTATACCAGCACGCTGATGGGAAGCTTCATTCTTTTACGTAAGGACACACTGATAACTCAAAAATATAATTCAAGACATGCTTTTCTCATGCAGAGAAATAAAGTAAAACAGATTTATTCCTCATTATAATAGGTCTCTTAACAAGTGATTGCAAAACTCAAACAAGAATATACCTACAAGCAGATTCCTTCCACAAACAGGAAAGAAACCCTCACTCTTAGCACAACAGTCTGCTTCAAGACAAAAAAAAATGCACACCCTTTAGMCCTGGTCAATACACAGCATCTGTACCATTTCCCTTAAGAATGTAATTTAAGCCTAGGAGTTAGAATGGCAAAACCCCTAAGATGAATGCAGCTTTACTGGGGTAAGAGCCTTTGCAACAGTATGGCAGCGCTCACAGTAGGTAGGCTGCACTTACAGACTACTGTCAGCRGTTTAACTTCAGTTTAGATTTGCCACTAGCACAGGGCAAAAATGGAGGGATGCAGGGATTGTATAACAAGTTTGCAAAAATACAAATGTCTCAATTGTTTTAAAGAATTATTAAAAAACTCCTACATACATCACAGCAACACCCAACCTTACTTAATCTTATTCCCTTCGCCAATACGACCACTGAAATCTAATTCTTCTTCTAGCTCTCAAGGCTTCCTTGGTCACAGAAACTGCTCACTAAAACTTCCCAAAATGCTGGAGAGGCAGAAAGCAGAGTGGAGAAAGGGTTAACCCACAGCTGGGAGAAAGTTTCCCTGGAAAATTGGAACACATGCTGTGGCTGTGACTAAATTTCACACTGGTTCTGTTGAGTACAAACACCCACAACTGTGTGCATTTGAGAGAGTTGGAGAAAAAGAAATGCTCCTTATATATTAGCTTCACCTGCTAGGTTCCTTCAAATGGATAATGACATGCTCTAGGGAACAGCAGAATCCTTCAGATTCACTTCACATTTCAAGCAGAGATGAGGTGCCAAAGGGGAAGTGGGGGGGAAATAATAAATGGAAGGAAGTAGTCCTTCCCTTTCCCTTCCTTGCTCCCACATTTTTTGGAACATACTGGAARGTCAAGCCTATGGTCTGGCAGAGTTGGTTCCTCTGTTTAAGACCAGATCTGTCAGCACAGAAGTCACCTGAGCTGACACTGAAGACATCTGTGCCATTCGAGTACATAAAAAGAGGAATTGTACAGAGTGAACAGGGAAGAGTGTGAGCACATGCACATGGATTTTAAAGATCAACTGATTATGTTTTAAACAGGCAGCACTTAGCTGGTCAGAGATAACTACACAGTGGAGATTAAGAATTACCAAGATCAACCAGCACAGAACCACAGAAAGGTTTGGATTGGAAGACGTCTCTGGAGGTCACCTACTTCAACCTCCTACGCATGCAAAGGACAGAGCATGACAGATACAGAGTTGTATCAGGTTGCTCAAGGCCTTGTTCAGTCAAACTGCAAAAGTCTCCATGCATGGAGATTCTACTCCCTCTTCCCATGTCCCAGTATTTAACTCTCTCTAGAAAGAATTTCCCCCTATGCCCAACTGGAATTTCTCCTGTTTAAAATTCATAACTATGGATCTCTCGGCCCCTCTGAGAAGAAGCGGCTCTGTCTTGTCTGTGATCCTCCTTTAGGTAGTGGAAGACTGCAATCAGGTCCCCCTCAGCCTTTTCCAGACTAAATAAACGTACGTATTTTTAGAAGACTACAGCCATGGGGCTGTGCGATGAAGAAAGTTTTTGAAAGCAGTGGACTGCAAAGGAACAAGCAAAGCAGACTGTGATCCTCTAGAGTCAACAGTGAAAAGAATACGGTATTTCATGATGTGGATGATTCTCACAGAAGTTTTAATTGGTTAAGCGCACTACAATTAGAAAACCACTTCATACGCTTCAGAAATGATAGGCTATGATCTATTCTGTCTGTTCATAAAGAAAGATGGGGGGGCAGAAATGGCATACTGTTTTCATCCACATTGGTATGAAGACTAGGAAATTGAGAACTATTCTACTGGAGAGCCAGATCAGTGTTTTAGGGAATACTTCAATGTCTGGAGAAAGTCTGGCAGACTGCATGGACAAAATCAACAATATTTGTACCTGTAATAGGGGTTTTTATTCTAACCAAAGACTGTACTGTTACAGAATGGCAAGAAAGCATTTAAAAAAGGAAAAAGGAAAAAAATAAAAGATGTATCTTCACTGAGAGATCTCAAGAGGGGTTATCAATGCCAAAAGACAGGCACAGAGGCGCTAGCAGTTATACTTATCTTCCCTATAATCAGTAAATAACAGTAGATTAAATATACAATAACACTTTCTTCTCCTCAAAGCATTTTTCACCAAACTACACAAGGAGAAGCAGAAAGCTGGCAGACAAAATATCTAAAGTAGAAGTAGACATATGATTAATGTCATCTCCAGGATGCCCAACACTGTGCCTGGTAGGGGCAGAGAACTTCTGCTCTGCCCTTCTCATGTGTGTCCACATTTAAAAACAAGGCAGGTGGGGAAGACCTTGATTAACTATAACAGTCTTTACCTGTTTTATTGCCTCTATTTCCCAAATGCCCACCAAGTTCTGTTCAAGTACGTAAGGACCATTTTCTAGCCATGCCTCCTTGACAGGAACTAGTAAATGCAGGGGTGAGCAGATTAAAGTAAATCATTGCTTCAGTTTTCACTCTCCATTTCACTACATAAACTAACTTAAAAGGTTACAAAAGACCCTCAAAGCAAGGTATTAATCACTTGCTCTCATCATGGCTATGTAACAGACTTCCCAGCTGACCTTAAGTACCTACTTTCACACTCCAAATTCTTTTCATTAATGGACACACCAACTTTAAAAACAAAAACAAAAAACCAAAACAAAAACAAAAACAACATCCCTCTTTCCCCAGTGTCCTCTTCCAACGAAACTAAGACTCCAGGTAAAACAGACATGATTCATCCCTAAGTCATGTCACATGAAAGTAAAAGTACTTTGTAAGTTTATTTTCTTTAGCTGAATTGCAATCAGGTGTTCATTTATATTCTTTTACATATACTGACAGTGACTTGTACTTCCTGTCCCAACTATCTACCACAGTGCTCACACAAGCAATATATACTTGCATCTAATCTTTGAATTTCAAAGATTACAGAACTGTAGTAAGCTACAGACCCTAACGCCTTACATTCCTCCTTGTCTCAGAGAGAAGGGCCACCTAGAATTTGGCATTGTTCTGTATTGGATGTTGTTAGATGTTAGCTAAGAAACTGATACAAAGATTTCTTAAAAAAAAAAAAAAAAAAAAAAATTAAAAAAAATTGTTTCCACACACCATGAAAAACAAGCCCCTTAAAAGACCACTAAGTGCCAATCACAAACTTGATTATAACCAGGACACCGTGGAAGAAGTTCAGATTCAGGGGTGTGGGTGGGTAACTTCCAATAATTCAAAGTATTAGCTGGTGAAGCTGGTGAAGGGTCTAGAGCTCAAGTCTTATGAGGAGCGGCTGAGGGAACTGGGGTTGTTTAGCCTGGAGAAAAGGAGGCTCAGGGGAGACCTTATCGCTCCCTACAACTACCTGAAAGGAGGTTGTAGTGAGGTGGGTGTCGATCTCTTCTCCCAAGTAACAAGCCATAGGACATGAGGAAATGGCGTCAAGTTGTGCCAGGGGAGGTTTAGATGGGATATTAGGAAAAATTTCTTCACCGAAAGGGTTGTCAAGCATTGGAACAGGCTGCCCAGGGAAGTGGTGGAGTCACCATTCCTGGAGGTATTTAAAAGACATGTAGATGTGGCACTTAGGGACATGTTTTAGTGGTGGGTTAGGCAGTGTTAGGTTAAGAGTTGGACTTGATCTTAAAGGTCCTTTCCAGCCTAAATGATTCTATGATTCTATGTTGTTGTGCAGTCCCCATCCCTGGAGATATTCAAAAGCCGTCTGGACATGGTCCTGAGCAACCAGCTCTGGATGGCCCTGCTTGAGCAGGGGAGTTGGACCAGATGACCTCCAGGGATCCCTTCCAACCTCAGCCATTCTGCGATTCTTACAATTCTACCTTGACAGCCATGCTACTGAAAATGTTTCATAAGGGCTCAGCTCCAAAGAGAATCCTGTGATTACCAGGGGCTTACTTTTCTGCTAAGGATTTCTATCCTTTAGATTTACAGAGGGCCACCCTGAAAAAATGAAACCTCAACGATGCAAAGCTCAAACTATTTTAAATAACTCTAAAATTAATTATCAAAGAACGCATGACTTAAAGATTTTACTCATGGCTTCCAATGCTTGAGGCCATCAAAACCAGAAACAGACTGCAGAGCTTATTCAGCTGTTCTTTTTAAGGTACCTCATGTGATATGCAAGGGGGAGGGGGCAAATTACTTAATAGCGTATCAGACTCTCCAGTCTTTATTCTTGTACTTATACGCATGAATGATGATTGGTGTGGCTGCCTAGCAAGACAGACTTGAGAAGAGATTAGAAACTGACCTGTAATTCAAGATGTCAATATTTATTATCAACTATGCCATCTGGGAAAGTTCCTAAAGCATGTTTGATTTGGGGTATGGTTCTTTTTAATTTCAGGAATTTCAGGCACTAAAGGTAACTCTTAGAAAGGAGAAGATGAAGTTATCTTAACTCTGAAATTAGCTTTTGTACCACCTTAACATCTTCCTCCTTCAATAACTATTATCTTGTGGGAAGCAGTCCCTTATATTTTCCAGTTCTCCTTGGAAGTGTAAGCAGCTGCCTTGCTTATAAAGAAGCCAAGTTCTTCAGACTATTAAAACAAAACAAAAATTGTATTTTTAGACTTTGCTCAATTCTAAATCCTTTTATTCAAAATGCTATACATCGTTTATTAACTGAATTTACAGTCATTTATTTACTTTATAAAGTCATTGGTAGGGAGCATTTAAGAAATATCAGACCCTCACATTTTACTTGTTACTATACAAATTACTGTATGATGACATTCTAACAGAATTCAGCTGAGAGTTACATCTGCCCTAACTGTACTAATAGGTGATCATCAGTCACTAAGCCCTGCTGTTACCCATTGCACAGTCAATGCTGCATTTCACAAAAACCCAAACCAAAACAAAAAAAAAAAAAAACACAAAAAACCAAACTTCTGCTCACTGTATTCTAAAGAGCTCCTGCAACCACTGAACAAACATCAGCATATACAAATGTGCACTATTTGGACAGCAAGCAACTAGGACAAAACAAAGCACTTCTCACAGACTAACACAAATCATAACTGCAGCCTATTTAAAATAATTTTTTCCCGAGTTAAGCAACTATCTCAGAAATAATTTGACTAACGTATGAACAGCCACCAGGTAAGCTAACAAAAAAAACCTCCCTGCCTCCTCATTATTAGGCTTTTTAGAAGCAACAATTACATATCTTGCTCTGCTCTACATTAAAATTTTAATTTCTTGGAATAAGTCCTAGCAGTTTCTTAGCTTTTTAGTATGTTTTCAGAGTAACAAACTCCTCAGCAATCCAGAAGACACGAGACTTCAGAGGATATGTGGATCCTCCTATACATACTGGAATTTCACTGTCTTCCAAACAAATCTTTTGCACTGTCCCTTTAGCCACTGAAAAGCTGTAGCAGCGCTAGGGAAGGGGCTTGGGGTGAGGCTGGGGCGAAGGCACCTCAAAGTCAGAGAGGAAAAAACAGGAATGTCAGGGATCTGTTACTATTACTCAGTAAAATCCAAAATCTAGATAAAATAAAACAACATAAATTGATTTGATAAATCATTAACAGGACAGCAATTATTCTGACAATCTTACAACTTCATATCAGGCAATCTAATTTCAGAACCAATGACAATATACAACAAAAAAACCCAAACGTACAAGACCAAAACATACATTTCAACAAGCTTCATATTTAGCATACTTTGAATTTCCTTAGCTACAACCAGATTTATTCTATCAGAAATTGTATATGGTCTCTGAAGAACTAGTGCATGACCTTGCATCTCTTATGAGAAGTCACAGCTGTATTCCCACATTGACTGATAAAGACAACTGAACAGGCAAGCAGAGTCCCATCCCCTCTTTGAAACAGGCCTGACATTTTAACTCATCTCACTGAAAAATGGTTTGCTGCCATCATAATTAAGCATTTCTGGCTTTCTATTGCATGGTTCAAAACAAAACAGATCACACTTAAAGTGCCAGACAACTTCATACTCTGATCCCAAGTGACAAAAGGTAAGAAAAATACCATGAGGTCTCATAAATCTCCTTTTAAAGGCTAATGTCCTAGCAACACAGATCTTAGTATGGTCAGAATTGGGTTAGGTCTCAAAGAAGATTCAGTCCAAAACTGTAAGTCTTTGAAGTCAGGAAGAAATGTCAGGTACAGAAATTAAAAAACAAACAAACAAAAAAGGTAAAAAGATATAGTAGTTGTGGAAGCAGAATAGCTGGTTAGAAAAAATATGGTTAATAAAGCTCGGGAGCAGCAGGAAGGAAAAAAAATCTTGTTGGAAGAACTTACGATTAACATGACCAATGTATCAGACTGATACTTTGAGCAACAGACTGGCCCAGAGTTAGCAAGTGGTCAATAATATCTGTCCCATTGCACAGAAAGACTAGTCTGTTAAACACTGGTGTGATACTAAACAGACATCTTCCAAATTTCTGCCTAGGTAAGCATTTCAACTTGAAATGCAACTTTCTGTTCTTATTAATATTAAAGAAGTCAGTAGGACAAACTGCAAGCCCTCCTTCCACAGACATAATCCCTCTTCAGTTCAAGTAGCCTTTAGATATAGGACTCCAATTCTTTCTCCAAAAATTTAAGTGAAAAATAAAATCTACTAATAAATCATTTCTGAATTCGCGTCAGGTACAGCTCAGCAAGCTCTGTCCCTCACACCTGGCTCTGCCTCTCTAGCCCACAGCTCTGGTTTAACAAATCTTTACCTTATGGCCCCTTTGCACCACATTCTGGGAAGGATTCATCTAGCCACAACCCRGTTTACTTCCCACTCTGTTAAATGCTACTGGTCGAGCTGTGTTGGGTCCATATTTTCATCCTTTCTCTGTGAGTGAGATACTGAAAGCATCTCAAAAGAAGCAGTGTCAAGAAAAGCTTCACATTTCATGTTCTTAACTAAAAAGATTTGAAGTGCAAAAAGCAAATGATAGGCATAAAAAGCTTAAAACTTTGCATATAGATCTTAATCTTTCCTTGCCAGCTTTTGCATGGCCTCTTCAGCTCATGCTAAGATTTTTTTCTAGGATAAGCAAGGAATCCTGTACTGCTCACAATGCAGCATCTTGCAGCCTGTCAGCTTTAGCAGGCACTGATCAGATTGAACTTAGATCATTTCCTAAACACTCACAATCTTCTACCTCCAGCATCTAGAAATTGATCAACTTTACCTTTGATCTCTCTTCCCTACCATGTCAAAATGGGCATGTCACCAGGGCTGAGGTCAGGAAGTCATCTCTTCAGAGTTATATACGCAGACACTCCTTGCCCAGATCACTGTTTTCTGCTCAGTTTCTTTAAACAACCCTTTCTTAAACAAAACCAGTAAATAACCCATCAAAAACAATTCCACAGACACCTCTATCACACACATAAGGAAAAAAGCCAGCTATTTTTCCAAACCATTGTAACAGGAGCCTCTATTATTTTGAAATAGCAGGTTAATGCTCATTAGCTTAGTACTAATTAACTGTCTTCCTATTCTATAGCTCGAATGTTTGAAGACAGGATGTTAATTGGCACACCACATTGGGAGGATCAGAGCAGACAACTAAGAGGATCTGCTGTCTCCTCACAGTACAGCAAGGAAGCCGAGCAATTTCTGCTGTTGAGTGCAGCGTATAAATGTATCCGTGCTTCCCCCAATCTCTTAATTCTATTTTTTAAGCCTCATTTAGGTTGCGGTTACCTCTTGGCATATGATGTGTCCAGCTAGAAAAATCATTACTACTAATCCAAAAAAGGTAAACTCCATTGAACCGTATGATAAGTATCCCTTGCACTCCTGTTTCTTCCTAGCCTGTCCTGCAATTGTGTCCCAATCTGCCAGCATTAACACAGATACACAGCGGTATTTATTTGATGCCTATTCCACCAAGCTGTATTCACACTAAATCCTCCATGTGTATTTAATAAATCACACTAGTTAGGTGGGCAGGATTAGTTCCAAGTCACCTAATGACTATATCATGAGCTGCAGTATTAAAGGGATTAATATTAATCTTAGCCATTTCAATTCACTGAGAGAGGCCAGTCCCCGCTCCAACAGGAGCCGCAGCAGGCAGCGCAAGAAATTCTAAACAAGAGCACGAAGATTAATGAGGGCTTCCTCATTCTGCCTGTGAGTCTTCTCTACCAGGATACAGGGCAGCGAATCCTCAGCAAAGACAGGCTCATAAATAAACACACAACACCACAAATACTTTGAGCAGCTGAGCCCAGCATAGAGTTGTTTTCACTCGCTATCTGCTTCTCCTGTAACCCACACCTCCGAGCACACTCAGGAATTTGAAAGGCTTGCACAGCGGACGATTTGTTTTCTTTCACACAAAAACACACACCTCATTACTCATAATAAATTACTCATTTTAAATGAGCTTGTGGAACCAACAGCTAAAATGAGCTGTGTTCAGAGAGGATGAGAGCAGCAGGGGAATCTGAAAGGGTAACTCATTGCACTGAGGTTAAAAAGGATGTCAGACTCCAACAGATTTGACCTGCTTTATTCTTCACAAGAATGATCATTACAAGCAGAAGTAGTTCTTAAAAACAGAGAGAAAGCCCTTTCTACAGTGTTCATGTTAAACTAAAACATAAAAATGGACTGATACAATGAAACAAACTGATTTTCTGACAAAGTGCTGCATTTCATCACAGCACCGGCAAGATCCCAAAGTGAGGGTCCTGGCCTCACCTTCATTGACATGTAAGAATATCAACCATAATCATTAGCGCAAAAATTCCAAGTCAGTCTTGGTCTACTGTAAATTTAGATATAGTTGAGTGCTGAAAAAGGAGTAGCCTTTTACAGCTCACAGTTAATTCAGAGCGCCACAGAAGCTACAAGAGTCAGTCAAACAGCTGCATCCTGGAGACTAGCTGGGAAAAACATTAGATGGAAAAAGGGGAGTTGAGTCAGCAATATTCCCTGCCTTCACTGAAAAACTCTAGACCCTCAAAAAAAAGTCAGAGATCAGGTTAAACTGGAGTATAGGCCTGTCACAAGCTATTAACAGCTAAGCGGGTCCTCCAGGCGCACCAGCAGCCTCACACTCAGTGTGGATACAGCACAGAGCTGAATGTGGTACACCCGGTTGGAAGCAAGTGGCTCACAACCGACGGAACAGGAAAGGACCACTGCATTAAATATGACAGAGAAAAAGTCTTGAACTTGCGTTACACTAATATTTAAGTGATGTGAGGGAATGGTGCCAGTTTATCCAAGTTTATAAACTAAACACCAGCAAACAGACTTAAAGTGGAACCGATTCACATGCAGCTGAGTAGATGGGAAGGGATCCATAAAGTGCACTGTCCAACCCTTCCAGAGGCAGAATGGAGCAGAGATTGAGTTGACATTTTCTGTATTTGTAAACAATCTGATGTTCTTTCACATCAGAAATATCTGGCAGCAAGGAAGGGCACAGCACACACACTTACACCTGTTTGTTTTGTTTGGTTTTGAGGGAGTTTCATTTGTTTGTTTGTTTTTAAGGAAAGCACAAAGGAGGAAAATTCAAGATTCAACAAGATGTAATGCACACAAGTTTTATACTCCATTAGCCCTCAGCAATCGAAGAATTCAATTCCCAATGCACCTTTTAAAAGGTATGCTACAGGCCATGCAGATAAAGCCATTTCAGATGCTTGAGGAAGGACTTTGTGTAGTGGGCCACGCTATTTTGGGATGGATAGAACACTTTACATTCCAAATGCACATTCAGATATAGGCAGACTCTTGAATATATTTTTCAGGATAAGTAACCAGATAGCCAATATAGCCACATAAGTGTTTAACAGTTTTTAACTCTAGAATGGCTGATTTAAAAACTGACATTTATTGAATTTGATACTCAAAACCCCACAAAACTGAAGTCTCAATCTCATGATTGAAATTTATTATTAAAAAAACACAAAACTAAACAAAACAAAAAAAGAGTCTGAGAAATATGAAATATCTGTCCCCAGGTTTGCAGGTTTTAAGTTCCCATTAAGCTATCTTCAAACACTGTTATGGTTAGTCTAACAGCAAAGTAACATCTGCCAAACTTCTAAGGCTGCAAGAGGCTAGAGCACTTGACATGTTTTCATCTATCCACGCCCTTAACACTGAATGTGCAGACTCTAAGGCAGAGAACGAGCCAAAAGAAACAAAGTATGACCAAATGGGAGTCATTAGTCATTAGGTGTCTTTCCACATTTACTCTAGTCCAATCTGAAATACATACTCAAAAACTGTAGTAGCTCACTTAAAAATTCTATTTCTGGGTTCTCTTAATCAAGGGAATCTTCATCAAAGCTACTTTTAGAAGATGGGTTTCACTGAAAGATAGCCATCCAGCTTGTAGTTTGCTTTTTTGAGCTGTGAAAGCTGTAACTCTGGTAACTCTGCTGACACAATGTTGTGAGCAAGAAACTAGTTTCGTTTCTAGAAGTGTTTGGTCTTTAGAACCAAAAATAAAAAAATACTTTTACATATTAAACACCTTCTCAGTTATTTGTTTTCCGGGATTTTAGGGTTTGGGGGGATTTTTTCTAAATGCAGAAAGCAAGACATTTAAAATAGAGCCCTCTACACTTGAACCCTCTTAACACTGTCGAGAACACAATCTGAAACTTTCACCTTATTTTACAAAACCAATAAAAGCAAACTCTGCTTACAGCTTCAGAAGAGGGGTAGATGGCAGGATATTTTTAGCACTTTGGCAGGGACAAAAGACAGTCCCAGTACATTCTTGTAGTGCTAACAGGCTGCAAAACCCTCATACGGAAGATGCTATTCAGACCTGTGGACACTGTATAAATATAGGCGTATGTGAGAACTATTTCTGTGCACGATAGCAAATTTTTCCTCCCCATGAAGTCCTCTATAGATGAAGCCATTCTGCCCGCTGCTGTGTCCACAGTCCATTCTGCACACAAGGTCAGGCCCATCCAGTGGAGCTGCATCAGTCTCCTGGAATGCTGAAGTCCACATATTTGCCATTCAACATGAAAACTGCTTTTCAAGTTCAATCAGCTATAAATGTTGCTTTGTTTTAATTTTCCACTGAACTTCCTGGAACCTATTATCAGACTGTCAGGGATGTATATTTAGCAATGGCAACACGGCCTCTTTGCCGCTGCCCCACTGCTCATGTCACCTCCAATAAACAGAAAAACAATCCCCCAGCAAATGACATTTTTTTGCAGGCTATTTACTGCCAGCACGAGGTAGTGGGTGAAACTGGAACTGCATGAGGAAGCCTTCATCCACCTTTTTCTTTTTTTTTTTTTTTTTTTTTTTTTAAAATCAAGTGATCCCTAAGGAGAGGGACAAAAGGAAACATTAATTTATCACTTACACATTAAGTCTCATCTACTGCTTTGAGCTGATATCCACAACACACTCAGCCGAAGTGAAAAATGTTTGCAAAGAAAAGCTGACTCAGTGAAAATACTTGCCTCTTATACCTGCAATTGTCTAAATTTCAGAGTCCTTTTAAATGGTCATGCATGAAATGACTGCATTTGCATAAATGATTATTCTTATGCAGTATTGCTTGAGCACTAGAGTGTAAAAAAAAAAAAAGATGACATAAAATGATGAAGCCTGGTTCACCTCCCTGCTAAAAGACTACCTCATAGAGCAGGGTTCTCACTCCTGTTTTTGCAAAATAAATTTAGTGATATCAACTTCTCTCAAAAGAAACAGAAGACACCACCAACTCGGAAAGGAACACACATAAAAAACTCAAACAGCTAATGGACTGCAGTATATTGTTAGCACCCTTTATGATAGATGGCAAGTTACATGTGGAACTAAGAAAAATAACAGCAATTCAAAGCATTTCATATGGAAGAAGAAGTCTGCTTCAAGAAATCAGAAAGTCACCAAGTCAAAGTATTGAAAACCCTTGATACAGCTAATAAATGCATACAACTAACTCTAGAGCGTGAACAATTAGTTTAGCCTTCCACTCTTCTATTATTACCTCTCTGTAGATGGAATCACTAGGTTCTGCACAGGACGGCAATATACATGCTGGTCATTTCTAATTTCAAGTCTGCCTGAATAACTAAAGGTTTAGGAAACCAATAACTGAAAAGAACTGAATGAAAAATTCCAATCTTTCTCAACAATTTGGAGTACTTTGAATAGTAAGACAATGTATCAAAAAATCTCTATAAAATTTGGTACACCAACACCAGAATTACAATTGTTGCACCCTGAAACATGCCAATTTTAAAATTAGTTCATTAACGGACTCTTCCTGAAATAAATTTTCACCAGCACTATGAGTACAGATACATTAAAAATCATACAGCGAGGAAGTGCCACCTGTGCGCTGTAAGCCCAAACAGCCTCTTTTCCTTCCCCCCTACTCAGTTGCTCCATGAGACTTCTTCTCAAGGATCCTCACTCAAACCAAGGGGCATCCTTCATAATGCACACACAAAATTAAATCTATATGACAAATAGTAAGAAAAAGTGCAATACTGAAAAAGTTGCAACAAAAGAGAACACTGCAAGAGAAAACCAGCTGTCCAGCCATCCCAAAAACATCACGTGTGCGAAGTAGTTGGCAGCTGTAAGACAGTGACCATCAAAAGTTTTCCCTTTTCAGCTGCAAAACCTTTGCAACAAAAAAGGCCAGCCAGCAAAGCTTGTACAGCAGTACATTGAATTCCTTCTCCTAAGATTCACTTCAAACAGGAATTGTGGCTGTACAATTACTAGACAATTGACAACGTAGCCATACACAACAGCTTAGAGAAAAATTTGTATGACATTTTAATGCACCAAACCACTAGACAGCTTCCTGCCACAAACAGCAATAGGTAGAAATGAATTAACAAAACACCTTTTTTATTAAAGCTAACAGTTATTTTATATTTACTGCCTATTCTTCAGACTGGAATATCTTCCCTCTATTTTCTGTCAGAGCTAGTTATGGGCAAATAAACAAAATTTTAAAAGCTGTACCAGCAAACTTCATTGACTAAGGTCACTTAAATGAATAAAATATAACCTACTAGACAAGAAAAAAAAATACCTACACTTGTGAATCGCATAAAGGTGAATTAAGAGGCAAAAGTCTATTTATGACATGAAAAAGAAAGTTCTTGTCATCTAGGGATTGTGATAAACATCTCCCTGAAAGCCAACTCCTGTGAGACCTACACGATGTTAGCTCTGCTATACTTGCTTTACATACTTTCATCTTAAAAGAATAGATAATGACTTACTTTTGCTGAGGAAGGAGGCTGAATATTAGGAACAAAAAACCCCTAAAACTCAAGCTGAGGACTGCCGAGGCTGGTATTGCACTAACAGATAAAGAGTGACTCAGTGCTGAGAATTTCTTACAAGCAGGTATCTAACACCGGAGAGGCCTACACAGCAACAATGGCCACCCATCTTCTCAACAGAGTTGAACAAGGCAGAGTGTTGCCTACTTCTGAAAAGAACTTAAGAATTACTGTAATAAATGCATGGGTGCAAGTACCCCACAGACAGAAGAATTAGATGAAACACCCAGTAAACATTAAATCATCACTAAACAGAAACTCCACCAATACAAATACTCATCAGCCTAATTTTAAGCAAATACCCGACTAATTTCAGAATAAGGGCTAGAATTCATGGCTTTACACAGCACCTGGGATGACCAGGCCTCACTTCTAACTGGGTTCTTTGGATGGTGTAACAAATTAAGTACTAAGAACATCCATCAAAAACATACGCAACATGGTACAGGAAGACTCTTACAAACATTCAGACCCAGTGCAACCAGATTAGTAAATGGAAATTCTCCATGAACTCTGAGCGGAATCTCTTTCCACCTTTCAGATAATTTATAGCTTAATGTCAGCTAAACATAGTAACTAATCCCATTTGTCCACTGAAAGTAAATTCTTGGCTGCTCTTCCAACGTCATTGCAGACATTGCTGTCAATCCCCAAACTGTGGCCTGTCCAATCAAAGTGTCAGCACTTACCTGCTGCTCAATGCTTCGGACACATGGACTGTCATATCAGTCAGTGACTGATCGGGCGCAGAAATCGGATAGAGCTTTCTCTTTACAACCAGATATGATTAGAGTCCAAGCTACACATCAGTCTCCGAAGCCTAACAAATGCGTGCCCGCGTTCGTGGAAGGCGGCTTTACTGTTTATGACAAAGCTGCTATCATCTTTGCAAACCCTTGGTAAGAACAGGCCAGTGAGAACAGCAATAGCTGCAAAAACCACCCCCCTCCTTTTCTGTGTGCAAGTGATTAAGGTCAAAAATGCTAAACAACTCATCCAAGGATCAGAAGTCCCCCGCAGACTCACAGAGGAAGTAAAAAAAAAAAAACAAGAAGAAAGAATGACCACCTTGAGCCTGAATTCCCGCTACAAAGTCTAAATCCAGAGATGAAGAAAGAAGTCATTCTTGAAATAAGACTGGTCTCTCTCCAAACGCACTTTAATTTTTACACCAAGTGCAATATATCAACTGAAAAATGATAGCAGAAACAAAATGGTACTATTCACCTTATAGAGGCTACTGACTAGCTGAGAAAGAATTTTGATTTATACCTGTATTTTTGGAGGTTCAGAAGGTAGTCCCGAAATTTAAATCTTGCATGTGCATCTTTTTTTTTTTTTTTTAGTCACCTCTTCCCTGACCTTGACTGCATATGAATCAATGAATGAAAAATCATTTAGAATTTATATTTAGAATTTTAGATGCTTCCAGCATCTTGTGCTGTGTGCTGGTTTTGTCTTTGCCAGGTACGGCTCCAAACAAGTCATCTAGTGGGAAGAAGACACAGCCATCTTGTCAAGACACTGTTCCCTCTGTGAGTCTGCAGCCCCAAGGCAGTGCTGAGCAAATGCAAGCGAGGAAGTATTACACCATGCTATTTCTAGCTCACGCCAATCACTTCAAAACCAGCAACATGGCCCCAATAAAACAGGTCCAGCCATTCCAGTACTAAGTTTATCAGTAATAATGTCAAAGCTCCACAAAACTTTTCTTCCCACCACAAGTGCAAAAAGCTTATGTCAGGATGACCTTAGATTTTTTTTAGCTCATGATTCAAGTTTGCCCAGTGCTGTCATCTTCTAATACAGAGCACGAACCTGACAGCAGGAAATTACTCCAGAAGCCACAGCTGTTGCAGAGTCCAGTCTTCATCTTCCAGCCATGAGAACTACTTCGTTTCTTTCTTTGATCAACATGCCAAATGACTAAAAAAGGATGGTGCCCCAAACCTGCTAATATTAAAGAAGTTTCCACCATTCGCATCTCCACTTCAAAGGCAGAGAAAGTCTATGAAAGAACTGTTACTTCTCTATCCATCTGCTTAGGAGCCCAAGTCCTTAGAGACTTGCTTCTCTAGCACTGTGCATTCACAGAGCTATACCAAGAAATCATGTTCAACAGTCCAAAAGGCTCAGAAAAATTCAGTACAATCCACCACAATATAATACCGAATAATAACTGTTCTTTACAATGGAAATATTTTAGGATAGAAGTGACTGCCTGCAAATCCACACTGCCATGAAGACTTGACACCACTGGGAGTAAGAAGATTATTAAAGGCTTTCTAACCAGTATTCCAAAAAAAGTTACTAAATTCCACCGCCCACAACTGTCTTCCAGTTCCTTTCTCCACAAGAAGCAAATTACAATCTCAGGGAAAGAGGGGACTGGAGAAGCACGTATGCCTGAATTTTGTTTTAATCTCCTATTCTTAGCTCTCTATTTGGCTAAGTTAAAACATAAAATGAAAGTGAAAAGCAAAAACTGCCAGCAAGGAAATCCCTTCTCATTTCAATTTACTTCAATATGCCACATACAAAAAGCTAGCTTTGCAGTTTGACACCAGATTAGATCCACAAGAAACATGGATATAATCCCTCGGGGTGTGTACAACAGAGTTCCTAAGGAACCCATGAAAAGTTAATTATGTGCTTCAATTCCCCATCTGTAAAGTGGCAGGAATGCCTCCTCTCCCCTGCTCTGTGCCACTTTTAACTGCAACATTTATACATGCTCAACGCTTAAAAACAACTGGCCTAACCATACTTGGAGCTTCTGAGAACTACCACAGTACAAATAATATTATTAAAATAAATACATTAAAGCAGTAGCTCACACTTCAATTTAATCAATAGAGTTCAATTAGTCACCAGATTCCTGTGAACTATTTTCATTGAAATCACTGTTGAATACCATTCTGCATCCACTGCAAACCAGGAGCTGTGGCTTTGCAGACTCCCAATGTACTATTATCAACAGCCTGAGAACAAATGGACTCCACTATACTGGAGACTGATCGCAACTCCATAACTTGAGTAGCATATGAGGATTTTTTCCCAGGAGATGAACTCCTTTACTGTATAGTCCCTCCCTCCAGGAGCATCCATGATACTTCACAGAGCCCTGGCAAAGACTTGTTCAACTCAGAGTGAAAGCAGAGGAGTTCTATTACTGGAGGAATAACTGTTTTCATAAGGAAAACAACTGCTTCAGAGTTTAAGTAATTACTTAAAACAAAAAAGCTAACAAAAAAAAATCCCCTACTCACTCCATGTACATTACTTTTATCCAAGTATATCCCCCAATAACAGAAAACAGGGGACCGTCAAATTGCTCCCCAATTACTCTGCTCCCATTAGCCTAGGAAAATCTACAGCAGAACCATGGTATGAGCAATAACTAGTCCTAAACGTCAGAGCAATAACACTTCAGGATTCAGACGCAGAACTGCTTGGATGTATGAGGAAGTACAAGAATATCCATTTCCCAGTGCTAGTTAAATCCCTCTACGTATTCAAGAAGAGGAGGCATTCAGTCCTCTTCGCAAACAAAGTAGACAYTGGAGGAAAGCATTAATGTACAATTTGATGACCCACCAGTACCTACTCCATCATCTCTTCTCTAAGGGAGAGGAAGGGATACAACCTAATGAATAAGAATGAGACATTGATTAGGGTTTTGTTTACACATTATTATTCAACACTAACTTTCAAAATGGACTATGATAAACAGGAGAAAGGTAATCTATACATGGTATTATGCAGAAAAGCTTCTGTGCTTTAAATTCACCTTCTCCCTTAAAACAAATTAACATTTAAAGTATAGATAAATTTTTACTGGGGAGTAAAGTGATTGCTTACAGAAGGGGTTCAGGGGAGGGGGCGGAATTACTTGCACACAATACAACAATAGTGCAAAGATAACAGAAGAATGGGTATTTTCATGCATAAATAAACACATTATTGTAGTACCCTCTGCATGACTTGCATTTGAACATCTAATTTACCAATAATCTTTAAAAACTCAGGGAAGAGTGGAAAAAACACCTGTAGAATTCTAATTTGAGGGCAAAAGTACATACTCATCTTTACTTTTACATATTGTCCTTTATCTCACACTTTACCCTTCATTTACTTAAGTCTGCCTACCAACACACATTCAGTGCTAGAAAACAACTCATCAACACTACTAGACTAGAATGAAAACTTAATTCTATTGCCTGCAGGCTGCATACAGGCAAACCACCAATTCTGCCTAGCAAAAGAAATGAAACTAGGAAGGTACCCTTAATCAGTACCAGGACTGCTGGCCTCAGCCTCTCCTCTCTCTCCTCCACTTCATAATGCCTATTATCTAACTGAAAAGGAAAACTTTGATCCTAATGGTTTCCGACACCTGATGAGAATAAAGAATCACAAAGGGACCTGGTGATGTGTTATTTAACGCATGACTGTTTTAATAGGGCTGTCTAATTTTTGGAGGCACAGCGCCCATATCCAATGCCCCTCACAGCAACTCATCAGCTATTTGCCACATTCCATTCACCACATCACATGACTGTGTTATTGGCAGTTCCTGAAGGTTAGTTTAATCAACTTCTGTATACTACAATAATTTCCTGGGTTAGAAAAGGTTAATTAGAGGCAGAGCTAAGAGCAGAACAATTTGCTATATTGCAATATTCTGAAATTTTTACTGTTCACAAAAATCTCAGAACTAAGTATGAGTTACAACCAGTTACACAATATTACTGTATTTTTCAACCTTCTGTCTCTCAATGTGTTACATGTTGGTGTCTTTAGTCTAATTTTCTCAAATGTGAAATTTAAGACACAGACTGCCAAGGTGATTTTTCCAGTTCCCATTCATCTAAATATCAACTCACCTAAATATCTTGTTGGTGGGTATATCCAAAGTCCTTTACACCAACTTGAAATTTCTGCATAGAAGTCAGCTGCACAGGAAGAGTGATGGTTACCTCCAGTGTTGTAACAGGCTACCTCCACTGTTGTAACCATCCACGTCTTGGGCTGCAGAAGTTTCAGGTCACTGAAGGACAACTTCTTTATTAAAACCTATTTTTGCCATTTGTGCCTAGGCTAGCTAGATTCCCTATCCCCAAGTTTGGAAAAAATCATCTCCCATTAAAACCCAATTCAGCTCAAGACAAAGCCCCTACATCTCCATTTTTAATGAATTTCAGTGTAAAGAAGCTTACTGTCAAGTTCTTGGAAATCTATTCTATACTTGATACCCTACACATTCACAGAGGACTGAATTTCTTGTCACAGAAGAAACTAACTAAATCCTAGCCTTCTGTTTAAAACTTAGTCTTAAGTAGGAAACCAAAGCTAGTATTTGCCCAGACAAAGCTGACATGCTACAATTATTTGCGGTTGAAGGGGAAGCAAGCACTGGTAGATCAGACAAATTTTTACTTGCAATGGTAAGGTAGTAAAGTAAGTACTTTTCTGACACAAACTGGTCCCATATTTCAGTCTTTAAACGGGATTTTCCTATAAAGAAAAGAAAGTCTCTCCCCTCACTCCCCCCTCCCCAAGGTGGCTCATGCACAAGCTTCAAAAATTTAAATGCCAAATTTTAAACAGGAAGCTGCCCCTGTTCTGTAAAAAGGTAACTCTCCAGGTAGCCAGTTGAGTGCTTCTCCTTACCACCAAGACTAACTCCATCATATCAAGGTGAAAAACAAAACCTGTCACCAAGTAATCTGCCTGATAGATTCCATGCTTGCTATTCCAAATACTGACTGCTCAAACAGATACCACCAACCATTCTAAAACCAAGGGATTAAACTAAAAATTGTGAGAGAAGACACTCAACGTGAACAAAGACAAAGAATGGTGAAGCCAGATTTGGTTACCCTAGAAATTATTAGCCTCCATGAATGCTAGAATTTATTTTTGCTGTAACTAACAGCAGATGAAATACAAGTGCCATCCAGAACCAGGGGATGCACTGCTCTGTTAATACAACACAGCAAACAGCCACATCTCCTTTCTAATAGAGGGAAGTAGCCAACAGTACACATGCTAAGGTTAAAATTTGCTACAGAAGAACAGAGACCCTGTTTCACCACTGCTTCATCAGCCACAATCAGAATTACTACCATTCTGATTTATACTACCACCAAAAACCCATGCAGCAGACCAATTGCCAAGCAATTGCCATTCAGCCTCTTGCAAACCCTACTGGTCAAAGTTAATCCAGCAATACAGCAGCTGCAGTTCAGAAGCTGGTTTTGTATCCTACACAATGCTTCTGTCAACACTTCAGAGACCCCAAACCTGATTAATTACATTTGTCTGGGACCCCTCCATCCACCCAGCATATTGCTGAAAGCTGCTGAAGCAGGACAACAGTTGCACCCTCCTTCACACCAGGCATAAGCCAGACTTGTCATTCCCTGTTTAAAGTGCCATTAACTGGCCAGATTTACAGCTCCTAACCAGCCGCTCCAAGGCGGCTTATCGTAATGCCTTCTATTAATCACTACAATTTGCCCCAAGTCACATGGAAACTTGCAGTCTTCTGCTCCTTCCAGTCCGGGTTACACAGATAACATCATTTTATCCCAAAAGACTATCTCTCTGCTCTCAGCCACAAGTCACTTCAAAGCCCACACAGGCACCAGAATTGCACATTTGTCTCTGTTTCTGGTAATATGAGCAGCAGCAGGAATTATGCTATCATTCCAATCATTTGATTTATGTATAGAAATTAAATTTTCAGATATTAAAAAGCCTAAACTTAAAAAAAAAAAAAAACCCAAAACCCCAAACAACAAAACCAAAAACCAAACTTTTAAAAATGTGGCCTTCAGTGTTACATGGGTGGCTTAAAAGAAAATTCAGTACTATCCTTTCTACACCTGGTCATTTACCAGTCTGTGAATCCTGGAACATCATCCTTTAAGCAGCAATTTACACTACATTCTTCTTTACAGACATGTATTACTAACAATAGAAGGGATCCATCAATGTGATTGAAATTTCATAAAGGAAGAGAAAATGACAAGATGTCCTTCAAATGCCTTCAATACATGTAAGTCATCTCCAAACAGGTAAGAGAAGTGCCCAGGATGAAGCTGGAGATGAGTCAGGTCAGGCAGCTGTCATCAGCCTCCATTGCTACTTAAACACCAAGGAAACCTTCCCATCAGTCTTTCAAGGGGCAATGGGTGGGAGTGTCATCTCAAACATTTTCCAACAAAGACAACAGGAAAAGTTACTCAAAAGAGATAAGTTAAGTACACATCTCATTGAAATAAATTGCATCCCACTTTCTAACAAATTAACAGATTAATCCTTTATACTTCCAGACAGCTCATTATCCATGTAGAAACCTCTCTCTCTCATGGCTTATTTCAAGTCACATCTGGCCTATACTATCAGCACCATCAAGACTGTAGGCTAGGTTATCTACACAAAAGGCAATTACCTCTTGTTTTGTTTTAATTTTATTCATGCCTTTTTAGTTAGCTGTTACCTTAATGCTCACAAAATGCCCTTCCCCACCAGTTTTCTGAGGCTCCAGAAAGTTGGGTGGAACACATTTAAATTGATCATTGAAAAGAAAAAAAGAAAAGCCTCTGAGATACCAACGTCTCTTAATGCAACCACCAAGAAGGACAAGCTTTATGCACTTTACTTCCCTTCCCTCTCGTTCTGACTGATTAACCACGACCTTATGTTTAAAATTGCTGCTTGGGTCAAACCTTTCTGAAGGCCTGGCTCGTCTATAAAGCACCAAGGTTAATCTTCAACAGATTCCATTACAGTCCATTCAGCTATTCTAGCACTGCTGTTTGAACATGCTTCCTCCACAGAGCAGGTCTTTTTCCAAGGTGGTGTTAGCTGTCTTGTTATTTTGAGAAAGCAGACTATGTCCTTTTCTTCAACCCCCATATCCAACCCTTCTCATCCTGGACAATATGGAACCCAACGCAGGCTTTACCCACTCCAAGAATGAGGGGTCTAAACACAGCAGTACAGTCACTAAGCACAGTGGCAAGCAGGCTTCCTTTTGCTGGTGTCAAGCTCAAGTCATCCTTGCCCACCACATTTTTTCACTTAGCAGCCAAAAGCCATTTGCGCAGGAGAGGTGGGGAGTTAACACATTATTGTAAGTGGTTGCCAAAATACTTCTTCATTAGCCAGCCTTTAAGTGGACCTCACTTGGCTAGCAGACAGCGTACTAAAATACTGTGGACCATCACCTTTCTGCTTCAGAACACCAAGCTCAAGAATGAAATAGTATTCTAGCATTGAGGCCAGTCAGAATCAAGACTTTTTTCTAAACAGGAGCGAGCAGGCACAGCCTCAGAGGTCAGTCCCTAGGGCTCCAAAACAACTGTTCGCCACTCTCATCATGAGGCTGAGAACTTTGCAAGAAGCAACCAGCTAAGTCTGTACCTACTTAGCCAATTTACATCTAAGGCAGTACAGAAACTCTTGGCTAGCTGCAGAATATCTCCAGAGAAGTGTCTTTGCAATAGCTTAAAAAAAAAAAAAAGAAAAAAAAACACCACAACACAAACAAACAAAAAACAAACAAACAAAAAAACCCATTAATATTAAAGCAAGCTGACAGTGATCTGTGCTAAAATGTTTAACGTTTTTCTTTACTTTTCCTAACACCAGATCACAGTCTAACCATTTCTGGTATCTCAGGTGTGTTAAATCCAGAAAACGTGCTAAGTCATGAAAACGGCTCTGACAACCCTCCTCTCCACCCCATACTTTTGCATCAATACACAAAAAGCCCACAGGAAAAGCATCCTTGAAGTTCTCTACGCTGTGTTGCTAGCTGTGATGGAAAGGAACTGGTAAGATCCAGGTTCTGAATATACTGCATATCTGCACTGTCTGAGGATGTATATTATACTGGCAAAATTTAGCATGACGAAAGTTAACAAAACAGCTTTATACATAACTCTACACAAAATATGCTATGTAAGCAGAATGACTACTGCGCATCTAACAATCCGTATCATAAATTTATGTAAACACAGTGACAGTGGTTAGGGAACACAGTTCTTATTCATAACTAGCACAGATGTACTGACAGACATAAACAGCACAGGTAAGCTTGAGGAGCAGATAGACTAGCTCTGGAGAATCCTGCTGTGATGAAGTAAGCACTCAAGATTCTGCCCAGCCCAGCCTTTAGAGCTGTCTGCTCCACCTCCCTCCAAAATTATCAACCCCTACAGCAGACCTAAACAAAGGAAATACATGGCCACTCCACAGCCACCTCAGTATGAAGTCCAGCAGATGATAAAAAGGTGCAACCCCTGACCATTATCCCTATGTTGACATAAATTTTTTTTATGGATAATTACACAACAAGAACTCCACCCTGCCAGCATAGCATTTTGCTCAACAGAATGGTTTACAATATTGTATAAAACACCACAGTATGACTTGCCAGATCTCATCTGTCAACTGCCTTAGTCAACAGAAGCTATTCTGGGTAAGAAAAGGAACTTCCCTCTCCTAAACCTTTTCCCTTCATCCACACTGAAGAAAGGCAAGGATGAGGACTTCACAGCTACTGAACGATGCCTATGACTAGCTCTGCGGGGAGCAAATCACTGCCAGTCATCTCTAAAAAAAGGGGATACCTAGTCTTCATTCACATCCCAGAGATCAGTAGCACATCACATAGCTTTTTCAAAGCTGAGCTGCATGCAAGTGTATAAAACCAAACTAAACATAGCTTCAAGAGGATTTAACACTGGGGACTCCATTACTTCATTGACTGTATCAGAACAGGAAAGGCTCAAAATGAAGTATTTTACTGTCTCACCAGAAAGGACTAGTGCTAGAYGAATAAATGTGGTATGTCCAGATATGACAGCTCTGCAGCCATGAGCCCTACGCCCAGGAAGCACCCAGGACAAAATTCAGGATACGGCTCTGCAGCTATGAGGACACCAGCCACCCTGTGAAGCCAGCCCACTCAATGACACAAAGAGATGCAATTTCTACCATGCATTCCCTGTGCAGTGCCAGGGTTAATATTCAGATGGCAGGTTCAGTCCCAAAGAGATGCATCTCTGAATTGAATTTAGGTTCAGAAGGCTTGTACTGAGCTTTATGTGCCTCTGAATCCTGGGGTGACTCTTGCTCACTAAACGCCGATATTTGTATGAATAAAAATGAAGGGATTTAACAAATCTTGTTCCTGCACACAGTTGTCAAAAAATCTGACCTTTAGAACAGGAAGAAGAGGGGGGATTTAAAGGTTTAAAGAAGAGGCAGTGGCTGCCTGATATACAACAAATCTTTGAAAAATTATGAAGCAGCGAAAATCCCCTACAGGTCCTAACAAAATGTGTCCAATTTGCATTCCTGCAAGCCTTCCATACACACCACTCTGCTCCTGTGTGTACACAGGCAAATAAATCCCTAGGAATAATACAACTGGGACCTGAATCTGATCTCCGATATATTATTGCTCCAGAGCTCCATTCCAACCTTCACAAACGGCTTTTTTTGTTCCAGATAACTAAATCAAAGCAGTCCTGATAAGCTTTCAAAGCAGGGAATGTGAGGAATGGTTTAATGAATGTTACAACTCAACCTATTACAGACTACAGAGCATTACAGAAGAAGACTGGGGGGGTGGGGGTGGGGGGAAGCATATATGACACTCCATGTCTGGAAGTCTCATAAATTCAAATCCAGAAGCACCTGCCTTTCTAAGCCCCTTTATATTAAGCCCAACAAAAACTCAGTGCTGACTGTGCAAAGGAACATAAAGAACGGGAAGTGAGAAGAACTGTGTCAGACAAATACAGGGGTTTTCGTATTGAAAAGTTACATTAGTTGTAAGTTTGACACAGAAAAATTAAGTCTTGATGGGCTTACATGGGAACAGACAGCAAAAAAAAAAGCATAAACAGAAAGTAACAGCAAAAGAGAAAAAGGGAACATGAGTCATGGAAGACAAAGCTAAAAAAATTTTGGAAAAGCATGCTCTTTTTGCAAAGCGGCTTCTGTGGCATTTACATTTGGCCCTAAGTGCTGTTTGTGCACTATGAGAAACTAAGGCAGCTTCTGTAGGTATAAAACTTCAGCTATGCATGCACAGGGTACACTTGAAAGGTCTATGTCCTGATCCCAAGTTTTGCCTTGCTTTCACTGCTTTTTCTATCTCTAAGCATAAGTTATTCTTCTCTCAAAACCAAAAATAAGGTTGCAGCATAAATTATTTTACAACAGCCTGTTGTAGCTAATAAAGTTCTGTGCAGTTTAAGTTTGTGGGCTCAGACCAAAAGATGAAATTGAGCTAATACTTCAGGTCATTTTCATAAAGCAGAATTTCAGCTCAGAAAATACCAGACACTAATGCATCTCACAAAGGCAACCATCATCTCCATTCCCATACAGCTTACAACCTCGAAGGTGTTCAAGAGGAGGTCAAAAACAAACTAACTATGCTCCTACTTAGATTCTATATACCTACATGTACCTGTTTGCTCCTTTCATCATCTTACTATGTGCATTCTTGTCCCAGAATTAGTAGCTAAAACAGTTTAAAGGTTTCAAATGAAACAACTATCTTCTTCATACAATTAAACAGCTGAGATTATCAGAACAGGTTAACAATTCAGCATTTACTGCCAGTAAATAAGGCTTAAATACCATAAGCTTTCAGTATTACCTAGACAGTTGCAACTGACTGTTGTAGAATGCAAAATAGTTATACTTACAGAGATTAAATGCTTCCTATTTACATGACAACACCTATCAACACAGCTAGATCAGAGTTACAAGTAATTCTACAGCCATCCTGAATAAATCATCATCCAGCCACATCCAGAGCAAAGCCATTCTTACCGTGAAACAGTGGTCCCAGAAGAAATCCCTGCAGAAGAAGCTCCTGTAGAAGAGTTTTAACTATTCTAGTCCCTTTCCTCACAGCAGCAGATCCAAAAACTTCTATAATCGTTCCAGAATTGCAGTCTCTGAGCATTTTTCTGGTTTTCACTTATTACCGAATCTTTCTCTCTTTCCTTTCCTTCCAATTTCATCTAGCACAAATTATCTACTATTATTCTTCCTGCTTCAAYTTCTAATCCACATTTGGTTCCCTTAGAATGTTGCAGAGCACTCCATGCAAGAGGTATGTAATGACTGAAAATAAGCAACAGAAATTTGTATATTTCCTACTGCTTTAAAGACATTTAGTCATCTTGCTCATTAACAAGTCAAAGAAAACGGATTACTTTTCATGGACTACGAATACTTGGGCTTTCTGTTCACATCTCTTCATGTTCAGAAACATTAAGTGTTTGTGGGAAATTTAAACTCTGCTAATACACCGATACCCCATTTCTTATGCTTACTCAAACTAACACCCCTCTTGTATGCCTCCCAATACTACTCCATATTTCATTGCACATAATACTTTACAATTTCAAAGCCCTTTACAAATAATCTCCTTGTGCTTTGGTCCTTCTAGATTTCTTTCAAATTTAAGTAACTGCAATTCTTTTTAATATCACAGTCTGATTCTTCYAATACACTTTTAATGCACTGTAGACAATATCAGCTTCTTTCCTTTAGTTCACAGCAGAACTCTGCCATTTTAAAACAAAATATAAATGTCGGGGAAAGGAACAACATCCTTTTATTAAATGCTGGTAGACACATAAGCAAAGATAATATATTCTGAATATATGTTATGCTTGATTTAATTTCTGTTGCTAGATACCTGATTAAAAAGGAGTTTGTTGCCATACATACTGACAGCTGATGCACAGATAAACAAACAACATTTTACCAGTACCAGATGATCAGACAACACAGGTGTCCTTTGATGTGAAATTTCACCTGCAACATGAAGTTCAGCCCTTTCAGTTTTATTCCAGGGTAAGCCAGGCAAAGGAAAAATAAAATGGAATAAAGAACTAAATTAAAAGGGCTTTGAGGAACAGCATCTGGGCAGTCTGAAGAGAAACAGAGAATTCCAAGGGGTAGACTTCAAACCTCAACTGCTGGAAGCTGGAACACCTGGGATAAGAGGCATGCATGCAGGCAATAGTGCAACAATAACATGAGCACAAACTTTTTTTTTTTTTTTTAAATGTACTGTTCCTTCCGCTGAGGCTTACATTGCAGAAGGCCTAGGCAAGTCAGGTATGCTGTGTAACACAGCTAGTAAATGCAGTAACAAGTCTTGAGTCAGCTCTGTGAATGAGAAATGGTGAGGTTTTATCTGTGCATAAGTCATGACAAGCAGCACAGTATTTGGACCTGGTGCAATCACAAGAAATAATGAAGTAATCCTGAGGACTTACAAATATTTTTGAAGAACATTGTACATTGACAAAACAATTTTGTCTACTTAGTCATACAGGTTTTACTCAAAAAGCACAGAATCCTATACCTTATCCTACTGCTTGTAACTACACAAAGTTTTTGGACAGCCTCTAGTCTGAATCAGTTGCATCCTCCAGCAAACTACTAATTTCTTCCTATATGCCAAAGAAAATTCCAACATCAGTTTAGCTCTTCTAACTTCTGAGGATAAAAACAGAAGCTTATTATATGGAAGTTTGTGGGGCAGGTTTTAGAACAGACTCACTGCTCAGTGAAAATGTTAGCATTCATGTAACACTTTTTACAACTACAGTTATTTACCCCCAATGCCCTTGGACACAAATTCTCTGCCTCCATATTTGTGTGGTATGCTGTGCACCTGTTGGTTGCTAACCCCACCCCAGACACAGCCACATCACAGGGCAGCAGACTGAGAGCTCACTACGATGTGAAGCAGTGTGCAACCTCTCAGGACAAGCTACAGAGTCAGTAACTATCCACAGGCAGCTACCGTGCACAAAATTGTCATGGGTTCCACCTTCCATAAATTCTTGAGCAAGCAGATGAAAAAACCAGCCCACTGAATCAAGAATATGCTGCAAATGGTATAGATGAAGTTATTCAATGCTTTATGGAGAGGAAGAAAGCATAGTCAGCTATTACTGATGTTTAAGTAGGGTTTGGGGTTGTTTGTTTTTCCTCCAATCTGTAGTCATCTCCAACTTCCCTTGATAAACTTCCGAAAGTCTGTAATTTACTGTTCCATTTCCTACTGCTTGCATCTATTAAGATTTTAATTGTCATTGCCCATGATTATGCCTTTCTGTATAAAATAGAGCCTACACCTTCCTATGCTTGCATAGATTTCTGTAGGCCACTCTCTAATGCCTTTGGTTCAATTTTCTTCACAGTGTAATTTGTGTTGAGATTTGAATCAGTATCACAATGGTTCAAGAAGCTTTATGCCTTTGCCAATCAGCTTTTGCTGGAGGAAAGCCTTGTAATTGGCTTTTTCTATCCCTGCTCATCTTCTATGTATCAACTGCCAACAAAAGAAAAGAATTTTAGAATATGGGCTTTCAGCCCATTTTCAAGGGGGAGTTGGTGGTTTTTTGTTTGGTTTTTGTTTGTTTGGTTTCTGGAACCATGTGGGCTAGAAACAATTTTGCACCTAAGCAAAAGTCAGGATTCTTCAGTATTACCATGTATTGAAACTCTGGGAGTTACTTTTCACGTTTGATGTCCCTGCCTATTTTCAAAAAGAGCTTAAACTAGAACAAAGTGTGTGCCACTACTACTTAAACACCATAGGATACATTGGTATCAGTTCTCTATAGCTACTCCTACCGATTTTACCATTTCTGGTAACACTCCCACCATAACAACATACGACAACAGAACACAGCAAATATGTCAGATCCTGCTGGTACCTTAGCTACACAGAAAGAAATAGGTAAGTCTCAGAAATACAGGAAAKTGTTATTCAGATGACAGACAGACAGCACTTCCTTTCCCAGAACAATCTGTCTCCTGCCCTGACAACCCGTTCCTGCTATATTTACCCGACCAAGTTTTGCCAGTGATATATTTCCAGATGCACTTGAGCCACATGTCCCTGTCAGTCAGCCCAAGCACAGAGGAATCTGAGCAGAGAACAGCTCCTAGAAATCACTACATGTAAATCCATGCTTCCTCTCTTGCTTGCTTTTAGAGTTAAAGGAGACAAAATGTGTAAAGCATTATTCTCGGTTTATTTTGGAAGCAGTTGTGGGTACAAAAGGTACTTCATTTGATACAGCTATTTACTTCAACTGCTTTCTTTATGGCCAACAGACACACCTGAACAGGAAAAAAAAAAAAAAATCTGAAACATCCAGTTAAAAATAACTGGCTGTTTCAACCAATTAACATTGGGTGTCTACAAAGAAATTGTAAGGCTGTCTGACAAAAGGCTAGATGCTAATCAAGGAGCTTACAGCTCTAATCTGCCATGGGAGAGCCAATTCCTCATTCAGAAAAAAAAAAAGCTGTGCCATCTTTGCTGGAGAAAAGCAACACATATCAAGCAAGGAAAATCAGTTCTAGATTTCAGATAGTTCAATTTAAGAATGCTGACCAGCTAAAAATGAGTTGAGCTGTGGAAGAGTAAGAATAGGATCTAATGAAAAGCTAGCTTTATTTCTTCCGAGCTAAGCCACTTTACTATTTTAACAATTATATTCTTCCTATATTCTACCATATACCTCTGATCTCATGCTCTCTCTTCCAACCCGAAATAGGTTCTTTTATTTTCATAATTTTATAAAATACTTAACACCTGACTTCTGATAACTATCTTGGCTCTTGCTGAATTTCAAGCAAAGGACCAAATAAACTCTCCTCCCCACCTCCACCTCTGTATTTTGAAAGATGCTCCTCAGAGCTCCTACCTCAATATGGCTTCAATTCCAAAGTGCATTTTTTGAGACTACAGCAATGGGGGAAAAAAAACCCAACAACACCACCACCCCCCCCAAAACACCAAAATCACCTCTCAGGATCTTATTAGCAGAAGACGTTGTCATCACATTGGTGGCCAGTCAGTGGAACCAAGGTATTTCTCAGTTCTAGGTACTACGAGTCTTCCAGAGAAGGAGATGGGAGCTAAATCAGTGATGCAAGAGGTGAACAGAGGAGCTGAAAGGGTTTAAAATTGTAAATATCCTTCCTTTGGCTCCCTCCTCCCCTTTTCTGGAAAGCGCAGACAGGCAGTTTCAACCTTTCCACCGTTTATTTAACTGGCTTAACAGAGGGTCCTAACAGGTCACAAATAAGCTTTTTAAATAAAAAGCGCAAGTTGAAATCAACTGTGGATATACCAAAACTCATGGCCAGGCCAATTTTATTACTCAAGGTGGAATTAAAAACCACCGCAGCCTTCTTTTAATAGCAGATTCACATAACAAGACCTCTTCAGCTAGCTGAATGCAGGTGGAGGTTCCTCAGAACGAAAGCACTTTTGACCCATTCGTCTAAAACAAACAAACGAAAAAACACCTACGTTTGTATCCAAAACCAGTATTGCTTAAGGACAAGTATCCTTTAGAACAGTCTAGATTATTTTCACTACAGCATTAAAACTTTAAAATTTTAAAATGTTTTTGCTAGAAGGATTATTCCTGCTTCCTGAAACCTTGCACATTTGCACGTTTTCTGGTACCCCTTCCTTTTCAAATCTGTAACACTGGAACACTTTTCAAGCATCCAACTGGCACATCATATGAGAGGAGTGGAGACCAGCACAACAAGAAAGAAAATGAGCATCTTATGGGTGGCATTTAAAGATGTTAAAAAAAATAACTGGCCGGTGCTGAGTAGGATCAAGTGAAATGTGGGCAAAATATGAATTGCATTACATGTTAGAGTTTATTAGCAGCCTCATACAGCTGCTCAAATTCAGGCATCTAATACGGGGATGTGAACAGCTGGTACCATCACCTGCTGTTCCTGCAGAGTGAAAGGGAGTGTGTGACCTTCCGCTGCAGCACATTGGTCTTGTGCATGTGAACGAGTACCAGTATGGGTTGCGAAACTCAATAGCATTAAGAACTGCCATCCAAAAAGAAACTACAATTTAAAGGCAGCTGAATGAGAATGAACTTCACTTTCAGATTTTTAATGGATTGTTAGTAAAAGCAGAAGGGAGAAAACAGTTTGCAAAATTTAAGTTGATGTTGCCTCTGACACAAAGCTTTACTAGTCAATTACCAAACAACCATTAAATTAAGCATTCCAGGATGCCTATGATGGTCCTCCCCCCCATTATTTAATAATACATTTCTTCAGCAATTTCTTTTTCTCGGAATAAAACTTTTTTTTTTCCCCCAATTATTGAACTACCATTCAGCTACATTCATACTCTGTTAGAGTGCCTCTATTGCTTTCTACAATGTCTGAATCTTTTCTGAATCTTTTCATTTCTTCCTCTCCTAGGTTTCCAACACTCTTGGCAAAGCCTTTTCCCCAAGAAAACGTTACTCTCTTATTTACCAAACATGGATATTTCTTCTCTTATGTTCTTAATGAAGCAGAAGCCTTCATGATGAAAGTGTTCAGACTCCTGCATCATGCAAAAAAGTCATACACTTTCAGAAAAGTTTGTTGTTTAGAACTTACCTCTTTGCCAAACCAAAAATCTTGTTTTCCTACAGTATCACAGTACTCCTGTTTCAACTGAAAAAGTCTCTTCCTGTTGACCATATTTTAATGGACTGGTAAATATTTGAGCAAACATATTTCCTACACCTTTGTGTTCATCATCAACAATGTCACCAAAATAAATATTCCCAGAACTGTGTTCTCCCCGCTCCCTGTACCAGCCTGATCACATCTTCAGCACATCTGAAGTGCTGATTTCATACTGAGGCAGAATGTATTTGAGAGAGGGGAAGCACAGAAGTAAAATTTGATAGTGCTTGTTAGATCTTAAGTCTAACTGAAAATATTTGTACTTCTGACACTGAAAAACCAAATGTTTTAACTAAGAGCTGAGTATGCAAAGAAAAACATAGTATTTCTGAACGACAAATGTTAAAACCTCAGACTGAAGTGAAAACCAGCTAATGATGTCTCCTCCCATGCTGCCATGACAGCCATCTTAGTTATTACCGAACTATTACGGGCCACTATAAACTGTCTAATCCCACTTTGAAGAGCATCCAAGTTTCTAAGTGCAGTTACTAAAGATGCTTACATAAGCAACCATATTTTACCACTGCCACTCGTTTTATTTCTAGAATAAAGCCCCTCCCCTAGGCTATACCCAGATCTAACAGACCATTCTCCTTCAATACGCCATGATCAAGATAACAACCACATCTTGATTTATTTCAACAACACCTCATATTTACAATTTGCCACCTAAATTATTTAAGCAGTTAATCAAGAGGTAAATGGAATCTAATTCAACAGCCACTTGGCAGACTTTGTCACTGTATCAAGAAAAATGACAACTTCCTGAAAAGTAACAGGGCACAAAGACATATTTTAATAAAAAACTTCCTCCCAGAATTAAGTTAAACACAATGAAAAGTGAACAGCATTGTTTTGAAGTCTCTCATTTAAGCAGCACACACGTCAACAATTATTTAGAGTCATGCAAGCATTCAGACTCCTGCACCAAGCAAAGGCAGCATACACTTTCTGAAAGACTGCTCTGTTTATAACTTACTGTTTCAATATGGCTAGGAATAATTTTCAACTTACTGCTACGAGGACAGAACTGGAAATTAGAACTTCTGAAGTGCTTATATTAGGGTATAGATAGAGGATCAAACAACCAAAGTACCACCATCACTGAAGAATTTAATATATTCAGCTAACAAGCATTAATCAAGTGCACCCCTTGAGTATTACAATTGTGTAATTGTGATTACAGTGCAAAATACATTAGCATAAGCTGTCACGGAAACAGTTTATCAATCTATTCATTTTAACGGGATAGCTAAAGCCASTATCACCCCAAACTTTAGTTCTATTGCATATATGTGCAAGCTCTCATCTAACATGTTTTACTTTTACATTTCTACCCATCTTACATTGTCTTTTTTTTTTGTCACAATGTCTCACCCTGTTCCTCAACTGTTACGTAACTATGCACCTCCTCTTTCTTTCACGACGTGCTTGAATACAAAAGCAGTTTGAACTGACAAGTTTTAACTTCACAATTGCACCATGCAAAGAGCACAGACACATTCATTTCATGAAGTTCAAGTGATGCGGAGTCTATATCTATCCGTGTCCTTAAACTAAACAAGAAATGTCCAAATATAATTAGGAGTTCAAAGCAAGAGCAGGTTGCTTTAACACTTCCAATGGCATTTCCAAGTCACATGGACACAGTACATCATACAATACTAATGTAGATATATCAATTTTCTGCAATAACTATGACTAGCTGATAAATGTTCCTTCTCAAGATGGGTTTTATTTCCTACAATTTTGGAATGTACTGATTCACTGTCCCTAGAAGATTTACATGTATTTAACTCACTCACGATTTAGCCTTCCTCACTCTATTAACGAATTCACAGATTTCCATTCACTCCCAAAGTTTTTCCCCAGAAAGTATCTGTTGATACCATCAACACTGGAATGAATGCACTTCAAACTCGTCCATGACACGACATTTCCATCTCTTTCACCTCAGAATCCATCATATCACATGACCTCAGACCCTACCTTTAAGCCACTGTATTATAGACAATATATGTCAAACTTTCTTTTCTTTGCAGCTTTTAGAGGTGCTGTAAAGCAAGTTAAAATCATGTCATCTAAAAGATGATAGGAGTTTTCATAGGACTGCATGCAGCTGTAAGTTTTATAGCTCTTTCCTGGACAAATATGCTGTCTTGTATCATTTTCTAAAGGCAAATTACAAAAGCAAGATCTTGACTATCCATCTGAATTTTTTTTAAGAACTTACAATGAGGAGGTCCATAACATGTTGGAAGAAAATTTTTTTTTCTGATTGCAAAAAAAAACCCTCCAGCAATAATCTATTCCACAACACTCGGATAGCAGACAAGCTAGGTACAGTTACCTTAAAAAGAAAAAGCTCTTGCAAGTTTACCTCAAACGGGCAAGCCACCAACTTCACATCCCTCACTATTAACGTTCCCTAACCAATCAACTTGCTATTTTAATAACAATGTTCTCCATTACTCTGCTACTTTTATACTTACCTTTAAATCCCTCACGTTCTACCTCTCTTCTTGCTGGCTTTTTTCTTCCACCCTAATTATTGAGAGAAGAAGTGCTTTATCACACATCCCTGCACTATTCCTGAAAAAAGGACATTTTGCCCAATTGAATCTTCTTTCAAACCTCTCCTTCAAACTCACATCTTGCTATAAACTGTATTAGGGATCAGCCAATGACGGTGTGTTTAAAGGACAAATGGAGGTAGTCATTAAGAAAAACCCTCAAGTGTTTAACAACTTTGTATACTTAATGACTTCTCTCTGCTTCTATCCTCTTAAGCTACAAACTCTTTGAGGTGAGGAATGCTTCAGTATGCTTGTTATGTATGTATGACCAATGCTTCTTGGCAGTCCTATTACGTATTATGCAACTATATAAATACACACCTGCACTTTCTGACACAAGTTATTGCTCCTTTGAAGTAAATCACCTTTGAGACACTGTTTTTAACAGGTTAGATGGCAGCAGTCTAGCAAGAAGACAGTTAAAAGATGGAAAGGTGACAGAACAGAAGAGCTATATATTTAGTAAACTTCTTCTGGAATTCAGAAATTTCACGTACACTCCTACTTCCAGAGGCTTTTTACTACAATGCAAATACCCTTAACATCTCTTAATTGGCCACAATTCCTTTTAACTAGTCTTGACCAAAACAAAGACATCATCATCAAAAAAAACTGGAATAAAACCTCCACAGATGACTTAAGAGGAACCTTAACTTCAACAGAGCATCTGGTACTGCCTTTCTACCAAATCAAACTGCAATTTATTGCCCTCTAATGTATGTACATTAGGCCATTTCCTTTATGGCTCCACTTCACACAGAAGCAGTAACTGAAGGAAATAATGGAGTGCCCAACAAGTGGGAAAGTAATTGCTCAACAAGCGTAGAACAAGAGAGAGTCAGTTGCGCACCATGCACATGTGGCAGCTCTTCAGAGCCCAGCCCTGCAGTGGTAACAGAAGGCTGGTGTTACAGAACAAGCCCACTGTGGGAACTCTGCCAAGCAACAGTCAGGAGCGCTTGTCCATCTAAATCCTTGGGTCCTTAAGGATTAGGGGTCAGGAAACAATTCCTTCCAACAGCACCACCTCCTGCCTGTACCTGCCAGTCATTAGCCACGCACAGATGGAAGACTGTTAAGCTCCAAGCTGTAGTCTTAAATTGCACCCAAAGAACTGTATTAAAAGGATGCTTAGGTGGTATCGCAAGAGTGGTGGTGCTGGACTGCAGAAGGGACAGTTCAGATGTCCTGACTTTAAGAGAAATGCAGAAATACCTTGTGTGAAGACCATCTTACTGGGTTGGTTGTTTTTTTTGCTCTAGATACTCCCAGAGTCACTCCACTTCTTTTGAATTTATTCAGTAAGTTTCTTACTATTCAGAAACACAAAACAGAAGATGAAACAAGAGCTAAAAAGTTATCAAATCAAGGATGCTACACAACCACAGTTTACCCCTTTCTGCCGGTTCAGTCTTAGTTATACAATCTCTCAATTACAAGCTTCCCCTTCTCAGGAGTCCCAATTTCATTCAGTAACCTATGTTGAAGGGCTCAGTGAACAATTCAACAGAATCAATTAGAGTTCAGAGTGACCCCATCCATACCTGAGTCCCCACACGCTCTGCACAAATGCTGTCCCGGACACAACAGAAAAGCCTTAGAAAAGGTTATGGTGCTTGTCTTGGTGCATCTATAAGCTTCACAAATACTAACAGTTATTCTTCATCAAGCACATTCCTCCTCTTTCTTCCTTTATACAGAAAATAAACTAAATCTTAAGTGAAATTATGACAATTTTGGTGCTAGTTTTGGGCTTGAGAAGTTCACATCCCAGGTCTCCCAGTGCAGCTACCATTCTTAGGGCACATTAGTGTCACTCCAGGAAAATTGCTTAGAAAGTAAAGCACAAAATTAGCAACCACCTGGGAAAAGTCTAGTTTATTATTTCTCCAGTAACACCAAGAAAATCTATGCCAAAAATATCAATAGAAACCTATTATCTGAGGGAAATTCAAAGACCTCAGCCATAAGACAGTCATTTGATTCATTTAATGCTACAATGAGATTAAAAAGAAGATTAATCTCTCTCAAAGAGAGTATTTGGAACTACCTGCAGCTTCAAAACAAAAATACTACATTGGTTTACATTCTCTGTGCACTTAGAAGGATGCTTGCATTCATGAAGACCAGGAACTTGCTTTTAAAATGACGCTTTTACTGCATCATCTGAACACAATTCGCAAAAATCAAGTCTGGATTCAGCCTGCAAGCAAAGCATCAAATCAAGGTTGTCATCTTAATCTTCATATTTCTTATAGTAATAAGGTGACAGAAAATATTAAGAGAAATTAATTACCACTTCCGTACACTGTGTCAGGTCATTTGATATGGACTAAAATTGTATTGCCAGCCACTAATTAGAGTGAGGCTGAGTTAAAGTTATGGAAGAAACCTTACTCTATCAATTTCCTAACCTTTCTTATACCCTTTCCATTCTTCTTAAAAGCTTTATAGAGAATGCAACAAAAGCTACATATTAGCCTGAGTTGCTTGGTCTTCCAAAATACCAAGTTAACGTGTATAGATACCTGTTATTTAAAAAAAAACTAAAAAAAAATTATTTTTTTTTTTTAAGTTATCACAGGAACAGACATAATCTAGGAGACCAGTGAGTCTTCTAGATCTTTTATATGAAGCTGATATGCAACAGAAAAAAGCTTAGGTGATTTTTTTTTTTAATGTCTGCTCTACATAACATTGCAATCCTTCAATGCAAACAAAGGGAGAAGTATCACAGCTTACAGTGCATCAGTATTTGTTATTTGCTAGTAAGTCCAGGCACTTCCTGCAGAAACTGAAGATACAAATAATTAATAAAATACAGCATCGCTTTTATCCACAAAGTGCAAAGTAACAAGCATTGCAGCACTATACATATCATACATGCATATAATCTAATTCCTACACTTCTTTAAAAAAAAAAAATCATTATTTCTTCTGATTTCTTAACTTGAATAGACCACAATGAATATCTCAGGTTCTATTCCATAGCACTGCAATAGCATTGAGAACAGGCTGCACATTTATATTTACTACCGATTTACCACTTCTTAAAACTAGATCTTTAGAAAAAGTTCAGACATTAATCCCAAATCAGGACAAAATTCCTATACTGTTTTATATGAATGTCAGATTTTCCCTAAAAACTGAGTTTCCAGAGCTCAGACATGAGAAAATGAGTGTGCAATCAAATCTACATACCAGAAAACTGATGGCTACAGTAACAAGTATATTAAGTCAGTACACTGGGCAAAGGTTCTCTTACGGTTACAGACATTTGACCTTTAGCCAGCTCTTAATGCCCCAGCCAACCCTCTAAAGATGGAGATTTGCAGCAGCTTCTTGTCTGAAATAAGCCATGAAAAGATTCTTCTGAACCCACTGTACAAGCATTCATTTAAAATGTCATGAATGTGCATGAAATCAGAGTGCTTCTAACAGCTTACTTTGCAGCTTCTGTTTAAATGCACTAACTCTGAACCACCAGAGGATAAAAGGACTCAAACCTTCCAGTCTGGCACTCATGGACCTAAAATATACACAAGCACCTCTTCACAGGTGTGTTTACCTAGTTTAAACCTTATTTAAATAGACTCTCGATGCACACACTTTCCACAAACACCTGCTTCTCCCACTGCAGTGCTGACTTGTACAAGGCAGTTGTATTCAGTCATTTTCTGTCCTAAAGCCATCCTACACGCCAGTAAGCAGTACTTCAGTCACGAAAATCCTGGTTACTGATTCATCCCCCCAGTCAGAGCAAAGCACAAATTCTGCAATGAGGAGAACGACTACAGAAGTACCTGCTCTTACCTCTACATCATACAGGAATGGTCTGAAGACTTCAACAGCCACAGCAAGATTTAAGGAAACCCAATCCTCATCAGATCATGGAAAAACAGGTTTATAATTAATTCATGTTTCCAGCCATTTGTGGTTATAAAACCTCTCCCTAGTGAGCTCAAGAGCATCCTAAGCTGGAAACACTCATGAAAGAAGATGCTCAGTTATCACTGCATGTCAAAAAGAAGCTTCCTTTTGTTGACCTAAATCCATAACAAAACTGACAAAATGAACAAATACTTCAACATTCAGACACATTTTCTAGATACTCAGCTTACTTTAAAAAGCAGTCAAATGGAAGTTGTGGTGACAGTGACCCTAGATCTAAACTTGTATCAATGCTAAAGCTTCCAGTTTTAAAATAACCTTTAAAGATGTAGTTGTATTTCAGTTTTGCATGCATGGACAAAGCTTGATAGTCACTGCTTCCATATGGTCGTAACTCAGGACACCAATTTTTGCTTTTTCTAAGCATTGGAAATATGAGACATCACATCAAACTTAGGCTTATGGTGCTTATCTTAGTAGAACAAGCATTCAGCTATTAAATTTATCTTGGAGTAACTTATGCATCACCCAAGATGACAGAACCTCTATTTTTCCTTTCTGTTTTTCAGACAACTATTATCAATAATAATTAAAATATACGCAGCCCATAAAAGTGTAAAAATGGCATACAATAAACCAAATGATAGTGGATCAGAGCAGACATGCTGTTCATTTTCAAATTATTAAACTGTTTTTATAAGTCTACATAAAATTGCCACAGAAATTAAGTTTCTCTGTCAGAATTTTAAAGAGCAACATCATTCCACATAATTCAGGTCCAAGGCCCTTAGCTAGGTATGCTGAACCATGGAACTGAAGTTACTCTTACCATAATCATGGGATTGTTTGTGCTGAGCAACAGCATCTTCTCTAGATGCTTCCTTCAAGAGCCCATTTAGACATATGGGATGGGATACCACTACTTAGTTGCAGGCAAGCTTTTACTATTTTGGTAATCAAATAAAACACATTAGGTAATTTAGTTACTCCAGAGGAGCGATACCTTGAAATGGGAATCTTTAGCCGCTGGAGGTATACGGTGCATCTTTATACCCTTGACCAGGGTATTTCAGCATCACAGTCATGACAGAGTTAATACCCACTAGCTCAGAGGAGAACAAAAGGTACTCCACTGCAACATGCCTAACATTTACATTGCCTCTCTTTGCTCATTAAACAGGTTTTGGTTAAATAATGAACAAACTGTATTACAGACTCCGATGAGAATTCCAAAATTATAAATCAACTGGTAAAGCCCAGAGGAGAACGAAGGGAGTGGGAGGGAAGGAAGGATAATATTGACTAATATAAAGGGCGCAGCTTGACAGTGGATATTCCTGCCACACCTGATCAAACATGCTCCATGGGGGAGGGGAAGGGAGGGCGAGAGCAAGAGGGGAGATGGGACAAGGCAGCCTGAAATTTGCATCCGGAACAGATTAAAATGGGTTCTTGGGGGATTGAGAAAATACATAATATATATTACTATAAATGCAAAATTGTACTAAAAGCTAACTCAAATGTCAAAGATTACAGCTTGAATAAATTTAAATATAAAAGCAATGCGTTTCCATGAGCTAATGAAAGAGACATGAAAGGAAGCTCTAGGCAAAAAAAAAAAAAAAAAAAAAAAAAAAAAAAAAAAAACACAACCACCAAAAACCAACCACCCACAGAAAAACCTAAGCTTGGACTTTTCATTGCCTGGAAGATGAGGCAGGAGACTCTCTATCGTTCAAAGTATTGCTTGGGAACCAGTCCATGTCTAAAACTGAAAAAAAAATGGAGCATAACAATGTTGTCCCTATCTGAAGACACTAGTCAGTAAATGGCAGTCACTGAAGCTGAAATGACCTGTTTAAAAGAACCCCACATAGTCAAACCAACATGCTATCATCACCATATATAAGCAATTATTATCTCAGCATGAACCACACTTACATGATGACTCATACTCACAGGGAGTCTCTGAATCTCTCAGTACATTAAACTTTGYTTTCTCTACCACAAGCAGATAGTGGGCTTGCATTTTTTCCCCAACAAGTCAACAGCACATTGTATCTAGCTRCTCTAAATAAATGGCCAGTCCCTGACATTTACTCATACTGCATTTATTTGAGCATCCTGACATTCCCTGCTCTTGTTGATGAGAAGAGATATTTGCAATAACCAAAACACTTTTGGTGACTGTATGCATATCCTACAGAAGATGAGTGAGCTTACAAAAAAAACACAAATCCAGACTGTCATGTAGTCTGGGTACAAGCATAACATCCAGAACAAAGATACTATCCAGAAATGCAAGCTGTGCAGGAGTTCCCTAAGATGTCATGACCTGACAGAAGAGTCCTGCTCACAACCAAGGGAAGTTCACCTGGCAAAGAAAAGTAAAGCATTACACTTACAGGCAGCCATGAAAGAGGAAGGAATAAGGGCTTAGAACTAGCACGTGTCCTCAGCACCTCTCGTCAGCACCTGGAAGCAGCACTACTGTACTTCTAGGGAACATACTTTTTATGAGATTCCAGGCTCAGCGCTGACACAAGAATGGGCACACTTCGCAATTAGAAATGCAAAAAGTCCATCTCAAACTTAGGTTGAATGCAGTTCTGAACACTTGCTGTAATAAAGGGACCAGAAATAAAGCTTACTTTCAAATATTACAATCAGTAAGACAAATCCTGGGAAGAACCAGCAGAATGCCACATGCAGCTCAGGATTAGCCTCACTTCCAGACTCTCAACATATACTTAGGTTACACTTAAACAATCACTCCTGAAACTACAAAAAGAGAAAATGTGGGGGGAAAGGGGAGAAAGACAGGTTGGGAGGAAAAAAACTGGTCAGAATACACATCACAGCCTTGTGTTCTACTTCTGTAATCAATATAGATTTCCAGTTCCTTTCAGTGCAACCGGTCACAAAGTAAGCCTTTCACTTCAAGATTGAAGAGACCCAAACGGAAAGTGAAGTCTGTGATTCACTTATTACTGATAACAGATGATGAAAACCAACAAACCAAAGAACGTGAGGAGAAAACAGATAATGGGAGGCTACTTTCTAAGCAGATTTTTCCTGTCATTCACAGATCAGAAAGCATAAACAAAGCACAGGAAGACTATGCATAATAATACACCAGATTTCATATATTACTACAAGCTTCAGTACATTGAAGAAATACGCATATTTATATACAAAAATATGTGTGTATATACACACACACATACATATCTCTCTCTCCAGATAGTGGCAGCAGTGGTATTTGTGTACTAGTTTACCTTGGTATTATTTGTCTAAAAGTATATACATATTTGCTCTTTTCTTGTTATTCAATATATGACCTCTGGATAGTAAATAAGACAAACATGCACACCTGTACATTTATTTGCATATACCCTAGCACGTACACATACCTGCTGATTTCTGTATAAGCTTACCTGTTATATTATTCAGCACTTCTTTTAAGAGGCTAAAGCTATGCAGCAGGGGATCCCTTTCTTCATCCTATAGGTTATATATAGGAAGGAAGTCATTATTGAGGCAAACACATTCCTGAAGACAAATCTTAATAATGGGTCTGTAAAGATCTCACCTTCACATTCACAGAAGTACTGTGGGTTGAGTTTATCACTGTCAGCGTGTTTACTCCATCAATATCAAGAAAAGCATTTTTATTTTCCTGCTAGTGCTCCCCAATGTCATACAGCTCAAATGTCAAAGCATAGGTTCAAGACTGAGCATTCTGGTTTGGTTTTATTGTCCTTAGAAGTATTTCTGATTAGCCTTCCGCTATTCAATAAATTTCAGAGCAAATCTACCTCACACCATATTGAAATGGCTCACCTGGATTTGCTATAATGTTAATCTATGCAGATTGTAATGGGAACAGAAATACAATGACATTTGGTGCCATTAAAATAACTTGAAGAAAGAATCACAGTGCAAAATTTATACGAATAGCTGCATGCTTTAGCCTTAGTCTATCTTTACGATATTAAAATAAGGAGGAGCAGCAGTTTCTCCAAGCTGTGTACACCCGCAGCCACACCTCCTACTGGGTGGCAGTGAGCTCTAATGAAGAAATGCCTCTTAGAAAGAAAAAGGGCCCTGCCCTTCGACAAACTGAAACCACTTGTGCTGGATGACAGCCACCTGCTATTCATGTGACATTCTGAAATGCAGCACAGATACAGTACGCCACCTGCACAGATTTACAGTGTGGAAGCCATAAACTGACCAATGCATGATTAGACTTGGAAACATTGTATTAACGGCTCTTAACAAAACAGGTTGGAAACTATCAACAGGTTTCAGTCAGGAATATAGCTAGCAGTCACAAAACAGCTAAAAAAAGATACTATGCTATATGAAAAATTAAAAAATACCCTATATATAATGACTTCCCCAATTTTTATTTCATGGCTTTCATGATGGAGACTGTCTTCTCTAAGAGGGCACAAAAGATATATAAAAACATTGTGCTAAATAAAATAACACCATATATTCAAAATCCCTGACATACCAGGCGATAAAAGTCTAAATGAGATGATTCCCAWGTGGAATACAACGTGGGTTTTTTTGTTTGTTTACAGGGTATATAGGTAGAAGATTTCCAGCTTTGTACCTCTTACAGTCGCTGGCACACATGAAGCCAAAACTGCTCAGCATGAAACAACGTATAAAGTTATTCCAGCTTTACTTACAAAAGTACTATAACGAGTGTTAAAAAAAATTGAGCTACTTTTCTAAAATGAGGTAGTTTCTGCCATAGCGTGAACAGGTAGCAATAATTCAAGGTAACTTACCAGATGTGTGTGAGTGCTCCATCGGGCATTACGCTTTATGGCTCCCACCACCGCGTTGATTTCACCTTGTACAATGTAAATGCTCTTATCCACCATCCTGACAATCCTGAAAATAAAAGTAATTCAAATTAATCTCCAGCCCCTCAGAATCATTCTCCTCCTCACATGAAACACCAAGTTGGCTCTAGTCAAGCAGGAGGCCTGCGGAGATGCAAGAAACTCTTTCAGATCTTTGTTTTGTGCATGCAGACAAATACAGTAATTTTGTCAAAAGGAAGACAAAAGGAAGACGCTGTTCCACTGAGTGCATTCTCAAGACCATGAGAGCAGACAGTTTTAACAGGGCATCTGTAAAGCAAGAGACAATTTTGCCAAGGCACATTCCTCGTTTTTTTCCAGTCTACACAAGTTCACAGAAGGATAAAGTGTTAGGGTACCAAGACAGACATCCATGACAATGCAATAACACACGCATCTCCAGCACTTATGCAAAGTCCCGCAGCTCTACACAGAACACAAAGCCAATGTTGTACTCTGTTAAATAAGCATCAGTGGCTTGAATAAGCTGGGCAGAGCAAAACTCTTTGGGACTTTAAACTTTGACAAAATAAAGTAATTTATAACAGATGTTGATTTCACACTTGCTTCATGAAAAAAGCTTTCAAGAAAGCAGGCAAGTAAAAAAGTCATGGGTAAGACCCCACAAAGAAATGAGCAAAACTAGAGACAAAACTGGATGTAACAGGGGGAGAAAAAGCAAGAAAGCTAAAGGCAGGCATTTACTCTCATGTAGCCTGAGGTCTTACAGGGAAAAACTTAAACTGATGTACCCAGAGAGAGAGACAGAGGAGGGGAAAAAATTTTACAAGCAAGAAATATCATAATGGTCTGAGAAAAAGAAACAGAGAGTGGATTACTAGAGGATTGTTCTCTCTACACTAGCTGTAGCCCAGATACAGTCAAGCATAAAGAAGTAAGAATGGAGGGGAATGAACAGACACGACTGTTTATAAAGAATAAACAGGACTTATAAAGAGGCCGGAGAGTCAGATGATACCATGTCTGCAAATGAGAAGGATTTAGTGAAATGGTAGCCAAGTAATGAGACTTTTTCAGAAGATATGAAAGGAAAATGAGGACTCCAGCTTGAAATCACAACAGGCCATCCATAGGGAAGCAAAAGACTGAAAACAGATGAAACATTGATCATAACACTTCAAATCAGAGAGGCTCATTTAAAGGACTCACTTGGGGAGAGGGGTGGGGGGTAATAAAACACAGAGAATATGAGAAGGATTTTTGCCCATGTAGCAAAAGCAAAGCTGGAGGTAAACAGTTTTGGCGTATTACACCAGACCTCAGAAACACCACCACAGAAATTTCAGAACATACATCCTGGATCTGTCAGGCTTCACATTAACTAACATGTTTGAATTATCAACAACACTTCAAATATACAAATACCCTCTGAGTGAAAGAGACTAATTTGCTTCAGGACTCTGTAAATAAAGGAAAGAAAGCAAAATATTAAAAAAAGATACCTTATCAAGGGAGAGCATCAGATTTGTTGTTTCGGTTTTTTGTATGTTTGCAATAGGATGAATAATCTTACAGCAAAACTGTTTCTTACTTCATTAGATTAATTATACATAATGGTATTCCTAAGTGTTACACAATAAATTAGGGGCAAAGACAAAAGTATTTTATAATATAGGAACTGCCATGACAGACCAGATCAATACTTTATCTCATTCACTACTAGATGATTCAGAAAAATAAACAAATAGTTCTGCCAAGTAGTTTGCTTGTGCCCTGAAGAACAAAGGTTTATATCCTTCCTCCACAGCTGTATATAACAGAACCACAGATATTCTTCCTACTCACGTGTCTAATGCTTGAGAGATGTTCCCGTCCTCAATAGTAACTTATTCCATATATTACTTATATGACTGCATTAAAATATTGCATAAAAATACCCTTGATAGCAATTTTTTCTACTTCAGTATATTGTCTTTGTTTTAGTACAAGGCATTAGTGAGAGATTTTCTCCTCTGTGTAAAATTCCTCACTTATTTATTTCTTCTTTCAATAATTCCAATATTTTCCATATTTCTACATAGGCAGTTTCAAAACTCTGGTCCACAGAAGTACTTTTGGAGAAATACTTTATACATTCAAATGTGTCAAAACTCAAGTTTTTCCTGTCTTCACTGTTACAAAACAATACTGAGCACATAAACTTCGTAATGCCATTCCAGGCATTTAGCAAACTGACGTGGAAACAAAGGCTCCCCCAACCTGATTTGGAAAAGCATGTAAAGAAATACCAGACATATGTATCACATGCCTTGCACATACACAGATACTCATGAGTTCTGCCAATATTTAAAGTGATGCCAAAGCTTAAATGCTATTCTGCATACTACTGAATCTGCTTGTAGGACTCCTATTTCTTCTCCTCTACTTTTAACCTAAAAGAATCAAGACGGAAGAGTTTGTTAAACTCAGTCCTTCCTGAATGTAGGAGACTTACAATGCTCAGCTGTTCCGAAACCTGGTGCTATCTCCAAGCAGCAAAATATGAAGAAGAGGGACACAAACCTCCAACACACACCTTTTCCTCCTAACCTGCTGGGAAACTGAATGTGCTGATCCTTTCAAGCAAGGGTGCAAAAAATCCATGTTGCTTGGCAGGGCTCTCCTGACATATTAAAATCCTGCAAAACTTCAGGGTTTTTTTTGCAATTATATCCTTTCATTGCTAACTATCTGAGACGACTTGATGAGAATGCACTCCTTTCCTCACTGCAGATTCCATTAAATGTAGCTTTATTCAAAAGTACAAAAATTCACTTTACACATGTCAAAAAACTTACTGGTCCAATGCAATTGAAATAACCTACCATGCTGGAGACACAAGTTCACTCTCAGATCTCTGAACATCATACATATAGCCCACTTCACCACAAACACTGGGGAAAGATGGGGGGAAATCCTGCTTTACATTTAAGCTTGCAGTTAACCAAGCAATAGCACACACACATTCTCAAGTAAACCATAGCCAACTATCTTCATTCATGCAAAGGACCTTTGCAACTGTGTGCTGGAGAAGGAAACAGAAAATAATTACAGGGTGGAGGGGAAAGCCAGACAACTATTTTCAGAGAGATGCACCTTGTAAGATAGACCCACCAAAAGCACCATCCATCCCTGTAAAAGTTTAAAAGTTTATTTCCAGCAATGGAAATAGCTTCTCTAAACGCCACACTTCCCAAAGCCTACCCCTTTTAAACTAACAGATAATTACAGTATACACTCCTTCAACTATATCTTCATCACAGGCAACAACTGCTCACACTTTAGAGCTCAGTATAGATGTACTATATTGAAAGAACTTTTAAGATTGAAATTAATGCTCTGAAGCTGCAGAGGGAACGTTACAAGATTTACCAGACCAGCCCTGAATGATCAGTTGGATTTACAAGAGCATGGTGGTAGTCAAGCAAAACCACTAAATGTTTGTTCAACATACAAAAGAATTGCTAACATGAATTCAGGCTTAATGTTACAAAGGTATGGTCTGAAGAATGGGATATTGTATAACTGTTGGTTGGACAGGTTAACAGAACTACTAATGCTGAAGATCATTAAAAAAGTTGAAACAACCTCCCTAGCAAAGCCATGGTTCCGACACCTCTTGACGTCTTCAGATCAAGACTGGATGCCTTTCTTGAAAGCAATCTTTAATCAAACACAAGGTAGTGGACTCAGTACAGAAACAAATGGATTAAGTTCTGCGGTCTTGAGTTATGCAGAAAAAACAGGAAAGGTACCTATTAGATTTCAAATGCTTTTTAGCTCCTTCTCTCTTTAGTTAGTCCTACATAAACTCCTGTTTCTTTCTCATGATAGGTTCATACGTTGGCTTAAATCTGCAGACCAGTCCTCAGATTTCACTCCTGCGCAGAACTTTGACAGGCAGCACAGTGAAAATGACAGCTCCAAACCAAGGCAACACAGCTGCCCAGCCCACCACGAGAAACAGGGAAGCTGTTAGCATTCACAGCCTCATTGCTAACAAGGTTTGGAACACTATGAGTGGAAAAAGGTAGATGCCTAAGCATGTCCTAAAAGAACATCTAACATTCATATGCTTCTCAAAGCCTTCAGCAATGTTCTATGGACAGTAATTATCACTATTCTGAGACTCCTGAAATAGTATCAGATGCGAAATCTTCATATAAAAACATTGACAAGATTTACACCTTATCTCACACATGCACTGAACACTCCACTGCGCAACCTTGGAACATGCTACCCCAAAACATCCCAGTGCATAGGAACCCAAATTTTTGGGGGGTATTACCATCAGAAGTCTCAGGTACACTTTTAGGAAACACTCCCTCCCCTGCAGGGAAATGTCTGCAACTCTTCTGGAAACAAGCAAGAGTTAGCATCAGAAGTGGCAAAGTTCCATCAAGTCACTTCTTCCTGTCACTAACTTTAGCCTTCAGCTATGGTAACTGACTCAAACCCGCTGAAACTACTCCAATAAATAGCAATAATAAAAAACAACATAATCACTACATATGCAAGAAAGGTAGTATTTCAAAGTAAGCTTCCATTGACCTAAATTTGCACTGTTTATGATAATGCATGAATAATCTATATAGTCTCTGACCTAGATTTGGCCACTCGAGTCCTGATACAGTACACTGCTACCAAAACAGAACACATACCACCCTTCAGTCCATGAATCACAAACAATTCCTGCCTAACTCAGAGCTAGCTAGGTTACCCAGAAGCCCAGCTGACAAGGAAAAAGCTCTTTTTCTTCCTTCTAAACCGCACACAGAAGGTATATGAATCTCTATAAGGAAATTTAACTTGCTTGGGTTTTTCATGTAATAATTACTCTGCAATAAACATCACAGGCAGTAAAAGTTCCAAGAACTCAGGATGTTTCTCCAAAGGCTAGCTCCTAATGCCTGGACAAAAATAACAGAAAAGTATTAATTTATAAGTATGGCAAGGAACTGTGCAGTCCAGCGATGCCAAAATTCTGGGCAATTAAGAACACCCTTTAAAAGATAGCAGCAGTAACATGACAGTGGTGGCACATCAGAAAGGAAGGTGGGACAGGCTTCTCTGCAAGTCTCCACATTGAGTTGCAACAGTGAGATAGCGCCTGGGAATCAAGAAGAGAAGGCAACTCACGTTTATCTGTCAAACTGCAGAGTAAAAATGAAACCTAAGGTAAATACGGAGAGGGGGATTTTCTTTCTTCCAGTTACTTCATACTGTTGAAACTAAGAAACATGGTAGCAGCTGAACACAACGTACACCCTAAGTTAGCTCTGAGCCTTCCTCCTGCAGCAGCTAAGCAGCTGGCTATATGCTGGCATAAGTCTCTGTTTCCACCGATTTTTAAGCAAGCCAACTTCGCGCACGGTAAGCGGGTGCCTGTGCAGGAGCAGTGCACACCCGGCACCTCCCGCCCCGCCCCGGCCCGGCCCCGCCACCCCGAGCGCTACGCTGCAGCCACAAGCCCCGCTCCGAGCCCTGCCCGTGCTCTCCTCTCACGCCTCCAGCCCGCGGCCGGTCGTTGCCCAGAGCCGGGCAGCCCCCCCGGCCCGGCCCGGCCGCCCCCCGCCCTGTGGGGCACCCCGGCCAGGACGTCACGCGTGTCACGTCACCGCCCGGGGGCGGAGGGGGCGGCTGCCAACCCCCGCCGCGGCTCCCCCCCTCCCCGCGGGCCGCTGCACTCCCCACGGCGGCCTGCCCCTGGCCCCCTGCCCGCCCCCGGGGCTGCCTCGGCTCCGTCCACGCCCCCCGCCGGCACCGCACGGTTCCCCCGCCGCAGCCTCCCGAGCGCCCGCCGCCGCGTCGCGACAGTATCGCGACAGGCACTCTCCGCCCGGCACTGACCCCCGCATCCAAAATGGCGGCGCCTGCTCCCCGCGGCGGCGRCCGCTTCACATATCGGTCAGGCGGGCGGCGCCGCGAGCGGGAGGGCTCGGCCCTCCCTCTGTCCGCCCCTCCCTCCCTGCCGGCGGCGGCGGGAGGCGGCGGCGGGAGGCGGCGGCAGTCCCGGCGAGGCCGCCGAGCGCGGGGTCCTCCCGGGCACGGGCAAGCCAAACCGGCTCCGCACCGCTCTCACTGACGTGGAAACATGCGCACCGCAACCCGCTGCCTGGTTACTGCGCCGACGGACAGCCCGAAGAGCCAACCCGCGCACGATGCGACCGTCAGTTCCCTAAGGTGCCCAATGGGGTCACGGTCTGAAACCGGAGGAGGCGGATCCTCCAGTGACAAGCGGAAGAGAACCAATGAGAGGAGAGAGGGTAGAACTAGCAGAACCGCTGGCCAATCGCGAAGGAGTTCTACGGTCGCGGGGCGCGGCCTCGCCTGAGCGGGAGCAGCAAGGGTGGTTGAGCGGAAGCCGGAGGAAGGCTGCCCTCGCAAAGCATTGTGGGCCGGGCCGCCCGCCTGCGCCGCGCGCTGGGGTGTGTGGGGCCTGCCGGCCACCGCCCGCGGGGCTGGGAAGGCCCTGTTCCCCCGGGCCGCCCCTGGGCCTGGCCGCTCGACGTGTGTGTGTGTGTGTGTGTGTGTGTGTGTGTGTGTGTGTGTGTGTGTGTGTGTGTGTGTGTGTCTGTGTGTGTGTGTGTGTGTCTGTGTGTCTGTGTGTGTCTGTGTGTGTGTCTGTGTGTCTGGGGGGAGAGTGCGGCTCCTAGCCAGCCCGCCTGGACACCTGGGCAGCGTGGGTGACCGCGAAAGGGACCTTCAGACGCGTGCCTGCGGGTCTTCCCGGAGGAGAAACACAGCGAGCGAAGGGTTGCAAGCGACACAGGGTCTCTAAAGCAGCGCTTGGACCAGCCGCCTCGTGTTGGCAAGGTGAAGCAGTGGCTGCAGCTGTGCATCTCCTCCATGCTTTGCAAGTATTTCCCAACTTGCTCCTACAGCCTCTCCCAGCTGCTTCTCTGGAGCCGGCTGGGAGGTGGTGCCCAGCAAGCAGCTTGTTTCCTCCTGGACACCTCCCTGGGTCACAGTTTTACTGTTCCCGTTGCTGGAACAGCGCCCCCAGACCAGGTCCTGGGTGGGCAGGCAGGAAAATTCAAATGGACAAGGCACGGCGTGCAGCTATTACGAGAGTACACACAACAGCACCCAGAGGGGCACACGCAGCTTTTCCTTCCTCTGCAGTCCTGCTTGCCTGGTAACTTCCCTTAAACCTGAACACAACTGATGCTTTGGGCTACAAGCCACGTGCTACAGCCTCAGTTCATCCAGCTCAGCTAGCCTGGCAGCCCCGGACCACAATTTGGTTTAACTGCTCTTTGAAGCCAGTTTATTGGCCAACTCTTTGCAGCGAGAGCAATCGCAGCTTTGCAACCATACAGCACCTAGCACAATGAATTCTTGGTGCTGGTCCAACTTTCTCAGCCACTTTCAGTGTCTATGCCCCAGTGCCAATGCAGTGTACTTTAATGGCAGTAATTTGCAGGGGTCACTCTGCTTGTTTAAGCCTCTGCCCATTGAACTTGGGGCAGGGGACAGAAGGTCCTTGCAGTTACCTAACAGTTTGATAGCACTAGCATCTGCAGCCAGGTCAGCCTGGGGATCTGTTGTGGCAGGTGTTAGAGTGGTCAAAGCAGCAGCTACCCAAAATCTTACGCTCTCTCTGTAGGGAAAACACAAATCAAACTGAAGGCGAAGGAAAGGTGAAAGGGTCAAAAAGTATTCATTCACTGTCCTAATCACAACTTCATCTGCTGCAGTGTGGCTGAAGGAGGGAAGCTCTCAGACAAAGGCCCAAGGGAACGTGCAACAGGACTCTTCCCTGGCCAGCCAAACCCAAATCTGAGGCTGACTCCAACACCACCCTAGAAGATGGCCAGATATCATCATGTCCTTCTCTTGAGGGCACAACCTCCAGAGAGGGTGTTGTGGGATGGGACACTCTGGAAATGGTGGTCACCATATCCTTCCCTCTCCACATGAACAGCTGCCCAAATATTGCCTGATCAAGAATCAATATATCTTAAACCGCAGCTGCCGTTATCTCCCAGCTCTGACAGCTGGAGGCCAGGGGACCTGCTTCAGTTGGGCTTTACCTGATAACATGTAGGAAGCCTTTGGAATTGGAAGTTTAAGCTCTAATTGCATTAAGAAGCCACATTTATTCCCCAAAAGTGGAAAGAAACAGCATGTTCCAGTGGCCTAACTGTAGGCTCGGAAGCTAAAACGTATCACCCCAGCCTCTGCTGCAGCCATGGTACATGCAGTTTTTAGCTTGAGTTCCTCAGCTATAAAACAGGCGGTCAAATACTCACCTAGCACAGAGGGTGAAAGCCATCTAAGCAATGAGTGAAGGTTTGCAGAACAAGCAGATTAGTTGCTAGTGCTTTCTCCTTCCCTTCTGCCCCGTTCCAGCAGCCACTAAAGCCCCTGTGGTATCTGCCAGCCATTTGGAAATTCACAGGAGTTTGTCATTGCCACTCTGTCCATCTGCTCCCTGCTCAGGGAAGGAGGTTTCGGGTGCTGGCTTGGCCACTGCACACAGTGCAGCTCCGTCTAGGTCAGCCAAGCCTGCCTGCCCTCCCAGGGAAGGGGCTGGAGCCCTGTCCATGCCTTCTTGCCCCTTCCAGTGCCAGCTGCGCAGCTCAGGCTCCCACCCACTCCAATCTGGTGAATCGGACCCTGCTAAGGTGTTATTTATGGAAGCCTGTCACGGAGCTTGAAACCGAGCCAGCCAGGAGCCTTCTGCTTCACCCGAATGCATCTTAGTGCATTAATAAAGAGCAAACATTGCAATGTGCTTTGCATTTTTACTTACAATCCAGCACTGCATTGTCTGGAGAGAAAAATAATACGGTACGGCCCCACTCTGCCTGGGGAGAAGAGAGTTCACTCGCACGCACTACGGCACTGCATTAGTCAGCCCTCAGACAGCCCAGCACCGCCCTGGCCACACAGAAAATCCTGCTGATGTGACAGTGTGGCACCAATGCCCCCAGCCTGGCAGCAGCAGGGAAACCTGGGTTGCCTGGACTGCCTGATCCGGCAGCACTTTGCCAGAGCGGTGCACAGCTGTGTACAGATCACGTCTGGGCACTCTCTTTGCACCAGAGGATCCAGGTGCAGGACCAGGGCACAAGACAGTCCCTTGTCCCCTTATTCCCAAGATAACGCACTAGTTCTTATATACAGCGTGGTACAATGAAACCAAAGATCAGACGAGCACAGTCTGTGCAAATCCCTCAGGTTCCTGCTGTCTGGTCAGGAAAGCTGGGCTTTATCCTCCCTGCAAAGATGCAGCTTTTCAGCAGAGTTTCTGTCTTGAGTATTCCTCCTCAGCCCACAAGAAGCATGTGGAGGGGCTGTAAACTCACTGGCAATCATCCCCTCAGGCCTTGCCCAGGTACCTGGTCAGCTCACCTGCTTTCATCCGAGATACCTGAGCAGCCAGCTCCTTGCAAAGAGCAGTGTCTCCATGGGCCACACCAACTGCCTTCATTTGGGTCCAGACTGCCAGTGTAATAGCCTGCTCCCCACAAGCCTTTGATGAGACTGTCACAAAACCGYGTTGCCAGCCACCTCCACCTCTGCAATCTGCACCAATGGACGGGACCGACTTTGCACGGTCCATTACTCTTGCTTAGCCCCTGCCAGTTCGCAGTCATCTGCAGAGCCCAGATATCAGACCCATGGGCACATGCAACACAGAAATTTTCCAGCAGGTTAAATAGTCTGAGAGAGGTTGAACTTCCATCCCCTCCTCTTGGAGGCTTTTGCTATTTCTCAGAGGCTTAGTAAGGTCTCCAGAAAAAGGGCAGAAAGAGGGAGTTGACTCAGAAGATACAAGCAGTTGTTATGGCTAGAAACTACTTGCAGCCACTCTCCCCAGAGCTGAGCATCCCAAAAACGCTACTGAATGCTGAACACAGTGTTTCTAAGCAGCTGCTCCTTTCCAGAGCAAGCTCAGGTAGAGGCTAGCCCAAAGCCAGCTGAAGGCTCTCCAAAGGAAAACTGATGTGCTGCATCTGGTGCAACCTGCACTCGGGCCAGGAACTACAACTGAAGCAATAGAGCTAAATTGAGACACTCAAAAATATTAAAACCCTTCTCTGGAAACTATACAAAGTACAATATTGAAGCTGCAGAGCAGCCTCCTAGGCTAAAATACCCTGCCAGCTCTTCTACTTAGCCCATGTCTCAGGAACACTCCTACACTTCCCAGTGACATGAAACTCACCTAATGAACATCCCGATGTAATGTTTTCCATTGTCTCTTCTTGGCCGAGGCAAGCCATGCCTTTTTGGCAGGAGCAACCCAGGCTCAGTTAGTCATATCTTCGTCACCTCTTGGCTAGACTACAGCTACGTGATACACCTGGGCATGAAGCCCACAGCACTTGGCAAATGCCAACCAGAAGAGCATGCTGCAATGAGAGCCCTGGCTACCACAAACGCATCAAACCTACCCTCTGCTCCCCAGGCCACCTTTTGGCTTGGAAGCTAAGCCGAATTCAAGCCTGAGTCCTGATCTTCAAGGCATTTGATGACATGGACCCAGCGTGACTAAAAGATCAGTTAAGACACAAAGACGGAAACCATGATCAACAATCAACAACTCCACCACTCTCCAAGAGCAGTGGACCCATCCAGCATGAGGACCGGGTTTGCCTGTGACACAGACAGGGTTTTCTCTAAGAACAAGCTCTTCCTAGCTGGTGAAAAATGAAGTATGTCTAAGCTGCTGAGTAATTCCCTCCTTTTGCATATCCCATCTCTCTGCCAAGATGTGAGTCAGGTTCACTCTGGGTTTAGTTTGCTTTTGCTTTTTTTTTCTTTTCATTTTTATTTTATATAAAATAGTAACATCTGTCTCCTGAGCCCAGGTGAAGTTCTTGGTTTCTTCCCCAGCAGTGAATTCTCCAGCTGGCAAGACAAGATGCACTACAGCTAGGAAGTCTTGGCACTAACCAGCAAGATCTGCTACTACGTTTCAACAACAAATGCTAGAGCACTCCCTCCCAAAGAGACCCTTCAGAGGTCAGTCCAGCAGTTGCACCGAGGTTGTCCTAATGAAAGGCTCCTAGTGCAGGTCCCTGGATGGTCTAATCCTGCAGTCTTCGTACTGCGCTCCACAGGGAGCAAGCTTGTGACATAGCGCCGGTTCATATTTCCAATTGCCCAAGGGAAATAGCTAAAAATACCTTTGTTTCATTATTACTTGAAAGCGTAAGTACTAACTGTGTTTGCTGCGGGCTACTGATGGTGAGAGGTTTGGAGGGAGAGGATGGCAATTCAAAATACGGTCCCTTCATTGCTGCAGACCTTGAGCAGGGTTTTCAGCTTCCCTGTGGCATGTGGTGATAGAGACAGACTGCCCTGTGGAAAGTGCTAGTGCTGCTATACTGTGTTTGCTTCTCTTGATGGAGATAAACCTATGCCGGGATGGATTAAAATCTGGGATGGAAAAAGATGTGGTGTAGCTTGCTGTCATTTTTGGCAGGCAAAAAAGCAGTAAGGCAAACGCAAACCCCAGATTACTACCATTAAAAAAACCACGGTAATTTCTCAGAAGCTTGTCAACATTGTGACTCCTTTTAAACTCTCCACGTTTCTACTGAATTAACGTGTTTGTGCATGTTTTTGAACTGTAATCCATAATGCCTGGGTCTACTTAACCTCTCTTTACATCCTGTGCTTTTTCATGTGCATTTGTCTTCCCATACATATCTATATGCCACGTTATGCATTTATCAGGCTCCCTAAATATGGCTCGCAAATCACCCAGAGTTAAAATTCACTCCTATTCTCACAACATTATTTCCTAATCTCTAAACATGTCAGTGGAAGAGCTTGAGGGTGACCTTTGGCATCATAAATCGGAGAGCAGGTTGACATGGAAATGACCTCAAGAAAATCAGACCATAGAATCACACATCGAACTCCGTAAAAGCCTGGCAGGGATAAACCTCTCCCCTGGGCTCAGGCATCCCAGGGCAGGATGGAGAGTCTAAGCCCGACTTCTGCAAACCTGTCCCTATGAGCACGGGAAGAGAGGGGACGTGTCTGCTTGGAGTGAAATGTGTGTGCAAACACGTCCAAGGCTTGCTGTAGCGGGAACGAGCATGTGGGGACATTTCAGGGAGGGATCGCACCCTGCATCACTGCACCGGGATTTTGCCATGAACTTCGGTAGGAGCCAGGCAGGAGCCTGAACTGCAAGTAGCCTGTGGGTTTCCAGAGAGCCATCAGCGGGCGGGAGCGCGGTGTTTCCTGCACAGCCGGCAGCCCCCGCGTCCCGGGAAAAGCGGCACGGTATTGCCAGAGAAGCGCTTCTCGGTACGGCCGAGAGCCGGAACAGTGCGTGCAGTAATTAGCCTGTAATTAGCATCCCCTGCAACTGCTGCTCCATCGTGCAGGGGAACGCTTCCAGCAGCCGACTACAGGCTTGGGTCCCCCCAGAAAACTCTGCCTGGCTGGTGGCTCTAACTGCAAAGCCCGAACAGGCTCGCCGCGCCGGTGCTGAGCGGAGCGGATGCTCAGCACGGGCTCCAGGGTACCGGATCGCCAAGCAGTGAACAACGCACTTAGGCAACGGTAACGGCAGCGATAACAACAGTAAGTAAGTGTACATATACATATATATATATACACATAGACAACCCGTATGTGTCCTCAGGGCTGGCAGAGCAGGGAGCCCAGCGCCCGGGAGATGCCCCCCACCCGCCGCCCACCCTGTCCCGGCGCGGCCGAGGCGGCGGCCCCGCTGCGGCGGGACGGGGGCGGGACCAGCGCGGCGGGGGCGAGGCCTACCACCCTCCTCGGCGAGTCAGGGCGCTGGGGGATGTAAATGAGGCGCGGGGCGATTGGGCGGG
>JAYKAV010002822.1:3968622-4016055 GCA_035582835.1 Phoebastria nigripes | reverse complement strand
AAAAAAAAAGCTTCTTCCTAGCTGCCGGTTTTGCCAAGTTTTGTCACAGAACAAATGTTTATGATCAAGTCGAACTTCTCCAGAAAGGATTTCTTGGAGAAGTGCTGACGGATGGTGGACGCGGGCAGCTCTACAGTACACTGAGGTCGGCCAGCCATAAGGGTGTGATGTGCCAACGGCATGGCAGGATCCTTCCTGACCTTCAACCCCCTGCATCACCTGCTTGATTAGGGCTTTCTTGAGCTTGTTTACTAATTGTGAGAATCATTTACATCTTCGGTAACATCTGAGTCATCCGCTGCCTTCCATCTGCATACAAAACTCCCAACAGCAGCTGGAGTCATAGAGCTCCAGTCCTTGATCTCGCTATCTGAGCCTCCCTAAAATGGGCCAACTTTACAGCCGCAGAGATACAGAAATGACCCTGCCACGCTGCTGTGAGCGCAGCCCCCACAGGAATTGGGCCAGTTTCCTTTGGCTGCTGGAATAATTAGTCAAATTCATACAATCGCTCAAATAAATACAGCAACGCATACCGATCTGCTGATGCCAGCCCCTGCTGCCCTTTGCTGCTGCGCGAGCAGCGCGTGCCCGGCGCCCGAGCTGCAGGCAGGCTGCCTGTGCCTCTTACTCCTGCCCAGGATCCTAGTTTGCAGCTGTCTCGTCTCGCTCCCGGCTCCGCTTCTGCTCAGCTTGTGGGTGCAAGGGGAGGTCGCAGTCCCTTATACGCTGGGRCTGCGCAGCTATTTCTCCCATGCAGACACAGGCAGATCCCGCAGTGCTGGCACGAGTCGCTTTGGAGCCAGCCCGCTGGGGCTGCGGGAGTGGGCAAGGGCAGGCAGGGACGAGGGGCGTCGGTACATCCAGGCCAGGCAAACACTGGCGCTCTGCTTTAGCGGGTCCTTTGTTTCGGTTGCGAGATTCTCCCAGGCAGTTTCTTACTGAAATCAGTCTCTTTTCTCCCTTCCCCAAAGCAAAGGGATTAATTTCTCTGAAGGACTTTTCTTCCTCCATGCTCACACTCCCAGCCTTCCTGCGCCGTGGAGCCTCACCGTGCCAGCAGCTTTGTGCGATCGCAATTCGTTTGGGCAAAACTGAGTCTTTGCTGATTTATTTTGTTCCAGATGCCTAACAAACAAAATAAGCCATAACAAAGCACGACTTTATTAATATAACTGCATAGCTTGTCAGAAAGAAAATCCCAGTCCTGGCTGATGGAGCCAAGGTGCCGAAAGCCCCACCGAGGCAGGGCATTCAAGGGATACCAGAAACCCAGCTGGACACGGCGAGACCTGCCATGTAATGCTTACAAGAGTGCAAGAAGCATGAACATTTAGTTTAGGAAAAAACAACTTTGTAGAAAGTCTGGCAGGACTTTTCTTCTCTGTTAGGATTAGCTCTTTGTTTCCAAATTTTGGGCGCCCTTTCGAAAGCCAACCAGGTAGGCTAAGGGCAGCACTGGGGTCCAAAGATACTAGCACAAATAGCTTAATTTAAGCCAAGCCCAAGTGTGTCGCCTTGTCTGTGCAGATCCCCACGCTTTAGCTCAGCAGGGTCTGCACCAGTCCGGTCTGGGGGCTGCAGACGCACCCGTCGGGGAGGACAATGCGTTAGGTATGGGGCACGGTTACAGCAGGGCACTTCCCTGGTGTGGGGGCACAGTGCAGCCCATCAAATAAGCGAACAGGACACATTCCATTGTGGGCTTTTTTTGCTGCGGACATGGGTATGGAGCTGTCAATCCTTGGGACGTTTCCATTGTGATAATCCTCYGGAATACGGGCGATTTATTAACCCTCTGCTGCCCAGAGCAGAGGTTTCAGCCGTCACCGTCCTCCACAGCTGGAGGCTCCTGTTGAAGTGGAGGAAGCAAGCGGCTTGCTCTCACCTTGCAGGCTGCCGCCAGCCCCCGGGGAATGCATTAGGCAGTGTCCAGCAAGGCTGGGCATTTCCCTAGCACCTCTTATCTGAGGATCTGGAAACACTTAAAGGAATTTTGCTTCATTGCCTTTACCAGCTCAGATAGGCTCATTAACATCATTTCTGAGATGAAGGATGGAGTCCCAGAACAGCCGAGTGGTTTTACCTACATCATAAGCCAAGTCAGCGACAGCGCCTTATCTCCCCATCCTCTCCCCGCCTGGCGTTACCGGGAACTTCTCCGTGGAGCCATGCACAAAAAGAGAAGAGAGTGGAAACAGCCTGGACACCCTCCTCAGAAAGCCAGCCTGCGCCGCCAGCTGCAGGCAGGAAGCCCAGCAGCAAGGGCCCAGGCTGTTGCAGTTAGTGTGGCACCATGCGCTACCGGCGATGCTCTTGCAGCCCACACTTTGTGCAGGGTAGTGCCAGCCAACTTGCTCTGACAGCAGTAAGATACCAAGCACCTCAGGGAGCTTTGGCAATTCCTACCAATGGGAAGAAAAAAACCCAAAACCATGTTCCAGGCTTCAAAGCAGCACACACCGCTACGAAACCACCCAGCGCCGGAGCTCAGGGGTTAGTGCCCAACTGCAAGGACTAAATCGAGAAATAAAGTTTATTATAACCTGTGACTCAGCGCTTGCTGGAGGTCAATGATCCATTTCTGAGTGTGCGCCTGAAAGCGCTGCTCAGCCAGCCCGGGGCTGTGCACAGCCTGAAGTTTTWGGAGGCAGGCGGCTTGCTCTCCTGTCCCGTAATGGCTCTGTACTCTGGGTCACCAGTTGGCTGCTGCTGTTTATCTTCCAGTGATTAATGGTCACTCTTGGTTCCTGCTGCAATTCCATTAAGATTAGAGACTTAAAGCTACACTGAGATGTTTAGCAGTGGGTGACCCTGGTCTCCCCATAGTTGTATTTCTATAGTCTTGAGGAGACAAAGATTAACTCTTGTCTTGCGTCCCATCCTTTTTGCTTTCTAGCTGCAGGGAAAGAGCCCCTCGCAGGCAGCACTCGTGTCGGCCGGCAAAGAGAGCCTGGCTCTTGGGTCGCCGTTCGATTCATGTGCTATGCACACTGTGGCACTTGAAATCCCAGCCCACAGGCACTCTGATGGCACCATCCCCCGAACAAATGCATGGATCCGGAGAACAAAATGCTCTTCCGGCGGGGGACAGCCCAGGAGGGCACAGCCTCAGCCCCTTCCCTTTTGACATGGGGCAGAGGAAGAGGCAGGGGCTGCTCCACCTTAGCTCAGCCTCTCCTGGGGACCAAAGTACAGAGGCAGATCATCTTCCTGAAAACATACAGTTAAACAGAGTCCCAAATGTTTATCTCTGCTAAAAGTAAGCCAGCACACAGGGAACGTGAGCATGAGAGGAGTGAAGCAATCGGCCAGGCTCCATCAGGAATCTAGTTACTCCCAGCAGTTTGACTTCTGGGATTGATGGAGCAGGAAGAGACAGCTCTGACCCTAAGACATCTAGTGTAACATCATACCTTCACCTCAGGGGATGGAAGAAAGAAAAGACACCGCCCCCCCCAACTGACTGCAGAGCACCTTTCAGCCTGAGGGATAACCCTGAACCCTTTGTGGAGATCAGCAATCCCAAGCAGAGGCTGCAGCTACTGCGCCCCTGGCCGGAGGCACAGGCGGTGGGGGAAGCTCACGGCTCTGCAGGGCCGTGCCGATCTGCTGGAGGGAGCCCGCCTGGCTGGGCTTCCTCCCTGCCTGCAGGTCCCCAGCGGTCTGTGTGCTGCTGCCTAAGGATCCCAAGTATCAGGTCCCTGCTGAAGCACCCCTGCATGCCCATGGGAAGCCAAACATCATCAAAACAACCCAAGAGACAGCTTTCCCCCCCTCCAGATCAACCTGCCGAAGCAGGTTCAGCAGGTAGCCTGCTCCCTGACGGTAGTGCAGGGAGTTGAGCAGCACGCACTTGTCAATCTGAAGGCAGCTCTCAGCAGGCAACATCCACATCACAAAAGCCACCACTATAATTAGCCTTACTTGGCTCGCAGTCAGCCTTTATGTTTCCTTCCCACCCCTCCAAAAAAAACAAGCAAAGGCATCTTTGCTCCCGGGTGATGGAGCAGCGTGTTACTGAGAACCAGGAGAGAGGTCATGGGGACCCTCGCTTGCTCTTTTTGGGTAAACAAGGTTGCCTTCTTCATGTAGAATTGCCCTCCTCCTCCTGCCCCAATGGCCCTGGCTTGGGCAGCCTGGCACTGACACAGAAATAGAAAGGGGGTGAATTTGAAAGGAGAAAAAGCCTAGAGCCAGAGCCGCACTCTTCCCCCTGCCCTCTACTGTGCCCGTGGGGCAGGGACGGCAGCTCCCCATCTGGCTGGAGGGACCTGCAGAGGCAGCTGCCAGCACTGTCACACAGGAGCCAGGGAAAGGATGCACACAGGTAGCGACTGGAAGAAAAGGCGTGTTTGTTACGGATTTGGGAACCTTTATCTTGGGAGCAATTACATACATTGATGGAAGGAGTTACAGGTGCCAGAGCAGGCTAGGAGCCAGGGCTAGTTTTACAAAACTGAAACCTCTGAGCAAGCCTGGCTGCATGTTGCTAGTACAGGAGCTGTCCCTAAAGAAACCGTTCTTTTATGTTAAAAGACTCAGATGGAGATGATAAATTTGATTTTGTCTAAAGACGTTTTTGAGGTGCCAATTTCAGTAACGCCCTGAGACCAGGCAAACAACTTAGTAGAAATGCCATGAAGGTTTACTGTTGGCTTTTTTAATGTCTGCCTACAGTGAGATCTAGCCAATGTGGAAGAAAGGTCCTTTAATTAAATCCAAAAGGGCTGTATAATCTAGAATAATACCTACAGCCTTTTGTGTCAGTGGCGTGGGGTTGCCTTTGGGTAAATACATTGGTACAGAGCTCATGTGCTGTCCCCGTCACAGACTTTTCCTGCAGTCCTTCATAACCATGCTGAGCAGATCCCCCTCTCCCTTTGCTTTTGCTTCTCTGTGACCTGCTCGCAGCGAGCTGAGAAGGCCTTCCTTGATGCCACCACGTAGGGCACATGCAATAGGTATGTAATTACATATACACATACAAAATCTCCTYTCTGAAGTCCTCCTAGTTTTAAACTCAGTTCAAAAAAGCAAACTTGTTCTGAGCTGCAAGTCTCAGTTTCAACTTGAATATGGGCCACACTTTAAAACCAGTTTTAATCTAGGTGCCCACTGCATCTCTGAGGCAGGCCGAGCATGCTATGTTGTGCCCAGCGGCTTGGATCGACTCATAACCACTGCACTGGTGTGGTTCAGGATGGGGCATGAACTTCCAATACCGGGACCGGGTTCCCCTGAGCCTTGTATCTTGTGTTGTCATTTACACCTATGGAACCAGCAGGAAAATACTCCCCCCGGTTTTCCCATCTCCGCTCTAGTTTGCATAGATGAAAGCAATGCAAGATGTGCAAAAAGAGTCTCAAAGCAAACAGGACCCTGGGCAGGAGGACACTGTCCTTCAGTTACAGCAAGGCAGGAGTCTGCATTCCTCCTTAAATCTGGTCCAGTACAGAGTCAAGCCCTAGAAGAGAGGAAATTGTGCTTGACAGATGCAATCATATGCAAATGGCTGTAGAAGAGGGGAAATTATCATCTACAAACATTGGGCAGAAATTCCATCTGCCGCCACCTCAAGAAGGGCTCTTAATAAATTCTGAGACAGCAAAGTGACACACATCTTAATCAAGACTTAATCCATGGAATTAATTCCCTGCGCGTTTCTGCATAATTCTGAGAGTAATGCTAAAAGCCATGGCAATATCAGCAGCAGATGGACTCCCCCTACTCCATGCAAAGGTATTAAAGAAAACACAGCCCCTGTCACATCAGTTCGTGTACGTACACATGGCAAAAAGCAACAGGGCTGTGCCCTGCTGCTGCCAGGAGCTTACACAGCCAGCGGACATCAAAGGTCAGGCTCGCTGTGAGGTGGAAATGGAAACCAGCCTCACAGCAAAGATGGAGCCCCTGCCACTTCTCCCCCACAGGAGAGGAGAAGCCTGGAGTGAGGCAAAGTTCTGGGCAACTGGCACCAGGTCCCTTCATTAGATGCTGCTTTAGGAGAGTGCTGATGGAGGCCGGTGTCGAGACAGATTCATCAGCACCTGGGAAAGGCTGGGGATGGAGGTCAAGTGAAGGGGAGAGCGAGGGAAACTGCTGGGGGTTTTGTGAGTGAGATCTGCTGCAAAAAACAGGCGAATAACCATTAGAAATGGCTCCCTGCCCTCTCACCACGGCCTGGGAAGCATGCTGCAGGTATGGGGGTCAGCCTTGCCAAGGGCCCTGGCGGCAGCCCTGCTCAAATTGACAGTAGGTTTTAGACAGCTCTGAAAATACATTCTTAGTCACTGTCATCCACCTCCAAAGGAGGTACAACAGCTATGTGATTAATCTCTTGTTTACATGTCTAAACGCTAGCACAGTCCAGGCGAAATACTGCCTTCAGCAGGCTCCCTCCCCAACACGCATGGATTTGAGGGGCCGGGCAATCCTTCASCAGCTAGAATCCAGTCTTCACAACTGACCTCCACCTGCAGTTTGGAAGTCCCAATTGCCTGGTCCAACCCCCCCTAAACCTGGGGGTCCCAGATCCCGGCACAGTGCATCAGCTGCTGTTATGTTTCAGAGTGAGAGGCTCCCTAGCTGGGAAGGTGAAGTATTAGCTGGGGTGACTGGAGTTTCAGGAGCTGCTGTGGTCCCCTTGAAGTGGTCCAGCCTTCAGAAACCATTACACCTGCATTAGTGGCAATGCATCGTCCTGCATACGGCAGGGTTATGATCCTAAACTCAGATTAAGGGCTAACACAGGGCCAGCTCACCTTTCCAAGGTGATGTGGCTGGGCTTGTAGCACTTACTGCTTCATGCCTGCCTCTTCGTGAGCGTCCACTGCGGTCCAGAGCAAAGCGATGCTCTCAGCTGAGCTCTTCTGGACAATACAGGTGGAGGGTGCAGGGGCCCCGAGGAAGAGCACAATGAGAATAATTGATCCTGGGACAGAGAAGTGTGGAAAGAGGTGGTAGAGGAGTCCCAGTGGTGCCTGCAGTTGTGGGGAGCAGCACCACCAGCTTCCCAGCTGGGATGCTTTCAGCCAGGGGAGGTGGCTCACGGGTACAGGACAGTCACTTGAGGGGACACAGGGAGTCTTCAGCCAGGATGACCTAAGGCTGGAAGTGAGCTGCTGCTGCAGCCAGGATCACTCATTCCCAGGCACCCAAGGGTGTGTAATGCGATTCCCGTGTTAATTCAGGCTCCAGAGATCCTTATGTACCCCAAAGGAGTCCACTTGCACTGCCCCGGGTCCCTGCTTGCGGCAGCGGCTGTGCAGGCAGACGTGCCTTCCTATMAGTGCTACGCACAGGAGTGCTTTTCTTTTGGGATGTGTGCATGTACATCTGCGTTAGTGCTTCTGGACACCTTTACTTGGGCTTGACCAGTTTGTGGAGAAGCAAGGGAGAAGGAGGAGGGAAGCTGGGAGAGGCGGGATGTCTGGGGAAGGTGCTAACAGCCCTTGGCTGGCCCAGAACCACTTCCTCAGATCTCTGTTACACAGCATGCTCCCGGCGTTGCTATTTCAGTCTGAATGTCACCTATAAATTGGAGGCTCTTTCTCTGAAGGCTGCAAATAGAAGTGTCACTAGATGATCTTTGATTTATAGGGAAGCTCAGCAGAAAGTCTGGCATGTCCATTTTCCAGCCAGGAAATTCAAAGGGGTCCAAGGATCACACAGGGATCCTTTGCTTTTCCTAGACCTTTCCTCAAGGGTTGGCAAGTCCCTCCCGGAGCGGGTGGGGAGAGGTCACACACACAGATTCATCTCCCTAATCACCCCATGCCTGCTGCTTTTTCAGATTCCTCCTCCTCTACCACCCATCCCTGCCCCATGGATTTCAACCTGCTGGCAGATGCGGAGGCTCGCAGCCCAGCCTTGTCTCTCTCGGACTCCGGAACCCCTCAACACGAGCACAGCTGCAAAGGGCAGGACCACAGCGGTGAGTGCAAGGCTCAAGATGCAAGAGCAGCCCCAACCCATCCTTGCAGGTGGATCCGGGTGGCCAGTGGCTTGCAGGAGCTGGCTGCAGTGCTCCTGGGGACACGCTGAGCTTCCTCTCATACCACAAGCCAGCACAGTGCAGCGGCGGCACGGCCGTCCCAGCAAGCAGGGGGTGCATATCGCAATGACAGCCATCGGGAGGGCAAGAGCACCATCCTGGTGATGGGGTTGCCTGGCCCCGGCTGTAGGAAGCCACTGCTGACAGAGGGCACAGCCCGCAGCAGGCAGGAGTCAGGCAAGCTGGGTCACTGCCCAACCAAGATTTTATTGTATTTGCCTAAACCGGGTCCCCAGAGCAGGAGAGCTCTCTCCGCAACATGGGAAGTCTCATCCAAGACACAGAAGGCTACACCTAGTTACAAACTGCCTTTTTTCTTTTTTAAACTCTGTTTAAATTGCTTAGGTTGAAATTTCTCATGCTATGGGTTAACCATGGGCTGAACTTTCCAGGTTCAGGCAATAAGAAGGAAGATAAATACTGTCTTGCACCTGCTTTAATTGAAAAAGCCTGGTCACCTGTGCCTTGGTGCAAGGCTCCGCAGTGGGCTGCTCCTGTCCCAAGGAGGTGCCTCTGACCATTCCCAAAGGCTGAACAAACCCCAAGCCTACCGCATTCTTTATCAGGCTCTGAAGAAGAAACATCACCATTCACACCTGCTCAGAAATCAGCTACCAAATGCTATGGCTTCCCCTGGATTTTGCATCTGTCCTGTGACCATTCCAGCCCTTGTTGCTCTGGATGTGGCAGAACAATGCAAAGCTGCCCCTGCCAGAGCCAGCGTGAGGGGAGGCGAGGGCCGGGAACAGCCTGCTGCTCCCTGCGTAAAGCCTCCAGGCTCACCCGCGTGCAAAAGCTAATAAGCATAATGATGCAGATTAAAATTCCCCAGAGTAAGTATCATGAAGGGAGTTACGCTGRGATAACTATGGTCAGAGAATCCACCCGCCAAATTCCCCACTGCACGCGTACCTTAGTTGGGCACATCCCCAAGCTCAGTGGCTCCTCGTCAGCCTTTGGATGCATGGCAGTCATCTCCATTCAAGTGGCCTTCCCGATCGAGCCCACCCTGGCACGCCGCAGAACTGCCAATTTAGGAGCTGACTTTTTTTTCCATTAGGCATGAGCAGCTAATTCCAGCTATGACTGCAGTCGTTTCGTTGAGTGGGCAAACGTGCACGAGATATATTCCACAACCTATTTTGGGTTGACAATAAACGCTGGGTTCCTGGCTACGTCACTCCCCACTGTCTTAAACGGTCTAGAAATAAAACGGTTCTGGGAGGAGGGTGATTGCCAGCGCTACCTGCACACAGAGGCTGGTGCGAATGCACAAGCTGCCAGAGAGGCCAATGGCAGCCACACGTCACTGGTGTCAGGCAGAGCAGAGCATGCCACTGAGGGCTGCCTGGGAGGGGGCAGGGCTGCGCTTCTGGCACTTCTYGCCTCTCCTCAAGAGAGCAGCCTCCCTACTCCTCCTTGGCTCTGCTTCCTTCATCCACAAAGTAAGAGATCCTGAGGAAGGGAGCACAAACCTCGCTTGTCTGGGCTCAGCTCTTGGCAATCCCGAGTGTCCTCTGATGGTGTGGTGTGGTTTGTGACACCCTGTTCTGTTAGGTTTCATCAGGCAGCACAGGTCAGGGGGAGAGCAAGGATGAGGAGGGAGGAAGTGAGGAACTGCCCTGCATCTCCCCGTGTTCTGCTCCTCAGCATGGATTCAGGGCACCCACAGGGTCCATCCTTCCTGCAGGGTCCCTTGTTTCCGTGTATTGCCACACTTTTGGTCCCCACTGCAATGCTGAAGCTCTGCACCATTTACAGAGGGCACTTTTCCCCTGCCTAAAGAAGCAGCAGAAACAGAGATGACACTCCCTATAAGCAATGGTCAGGAAGAGCCACAGGTAGCAGGTATGGAAATGGAGAAGACAGTAAGAGGAACCTGTAGCTGCTGCAGAGATTTTTTCCAGGCTCAAAGTCAGGATTCCTACATCTCCTTGGACTTCACAAGATTTATGGAAAGTTCTACACCAGAAGGTATGGAGAAGACTAATACCAAAGCAAGATCCTTGGTGACCTCTTCCACCCAGATGCAGCCCATAAGCCAGTGGTACCTTCGTTCCATTCTCCTTCCCTCTCAGTATAGTTTCCTCCTGCGTGAAGAAGGGCAGTCCTCAGCAGTAGCTCCCGATTAGGGCACAGCCTCCTGCTTCGCAGCAGCCCCTTCGGAAATCCGCATTTGTCAGGGGCTCCCGTGGGAGCATATCCCCTGTATGCGTCAGGCTCTTAATTAACCCAGACTTAGCAGACGAACAAACAAACCAAATGTTGTCTCTTCATCTGTACTGAGCCATTCCTAATAACTAACTCAGACGTGGTCGCATCACTCCCCTTTTAATCTGTTTTAGAGATGGATAATGCGGGAATCTCCCTCTTCTAACACTGGCTTAGAGCACTAAGCTAGAGAAATCAGATTTATCTCCTGGGCAAGAACCACTGTAAAAAAAGATCCACATTAAGAGCATGCTTCCAAGAGTTCTGCTGAATGTGGGATCCCCACATGAAAATGCTCATGGGAACGAGGAGAGTACCACGAGACCACAGCCAGCTCCTACTGTTCCACTTTTCAGGTCCTATGGCTTCGTCTGTTTCAAGAGTGCGCTGGGAAAGTTCTCTTGCGGGTACAGCCTGGATGGAGACACGAGCTGGTCCTGGCACTGGGAACGGGAGACAGCACCTTCCTGCTCAGCAGAACCAGCTTGCGCCCTGCTGTTGCGAGCAATAGCCAGCTCGCCCTCCTTGCATTAGCTTTCCTGCTGGTAGATAGCATTAAACGTGCCACAGAAGAGGGAGCCGGTGGGGAACCCACATTGCTTCAGTCAATGCAACGCATACCCATGGAAACAAAACTTTTCTGACTGCACACAGGCTTTCCTCCATGAAGAGCGAGTGCCTCTCCTGCAAATGCTCTCCATGACTCCAGCATTGCTCCCTTTGGAGGGAGGCAGGTGCAAGGAGGGTTTTCCCAGGAACAGAAGGGGGAGGTTTCTGAATTAACACACTGCCACGGGAATGGGGTAGTGGCACCAGGTTCCTGGGACAGGAGTGTGTCCCAGGGCTGGGCGCCATTGAAGCACCTGCTGTGGGGTACAGCACTGCCCTGCAGCAGAGTCCTTTCTTTGTTGGGGCTCAGGTGCTTTTCAGCCTCTCTCTCAGGCTCTCTCTTTTCCATTTAGCTTTTATAGGGTGTATTTTTCCAGAGCACATCCATCTGACTTGAAGAATCCTTTTTTGCCTCGCCCAGCTGTATTCCAGGGTACTGTTTTCTTGCCTCCCTGCTTTTTAGGGGGCTGTACAAGACACCTTCCATGTTAGGATTTTTCTGGACTTTGAAGCCTTTTAAGCTAGCTTCCACTTAAAAAAAACACAACCAAACAAAAAATTCTTTTAATCTGAATGTCAGAGTGATGCCAGGATTTTTTAAAAGGTTCTTCTCCCAGATGCAACAGTTCGGCAACTGTTTGCAATAATTTCTACTTAGTTTAGCCGAGTATTTCCCACTGTAAAAGAACACCTCCCCTCCCTGCTGAAAACCTGATTTTCAGTTGGAACTGCTTCATCTTGCTTCTAGATCAGAGGAAGGAGAAGGTGAGCATCAGAAATTACTTATTTTCACTGGAATAATTTTCTTCTGTGGTGACTTGTCTTGGTTCCCAGCAGAATTAAACAGGAGCTGTAGCTTTCCTCCCTGTAGTTGTCCTCCATAGATTGCTCAAGTGCTCAAATGTGACATTTTCTTTTGATGATGGAAGATATTTATATTTGCGTTCGGCCCCTGTTTGCAGAGTACCAACAGCCCCAGGAGGGGCTGTGGCACAGGGAAGTACCTGGCTGCCCACCTCCAGCCACGGCAGCCCAAAGCTCAGTGTTAAGGCCTGGGCTTAAAGCCTAGGAGGAGGCCGAGCTGTACTTTTCAGTTAGATACCAGTGTGAACACTGCAGAGTTTCAAGTTGTTCATTTAAGGGGCAACGAAATGAAAGATGCTGCCTCTAGGAGAGGGATCTCCGAGTGAGGAGGAGGGCAGGGGCAGAAGGACAGGGAGATGCTGGCGTACTTCATGGTAAGGACAGAGAGGCCTTTTCCTACTTTTTAAAAACAAAAATACATGCACCTAAGTAAGAAGGGAGGAAGGATAACAATTTGTGCTCCTCAGGTTTAGTTAATTTAAGAGCATCAACTTGCTATCATTGGCAGTTTGTCTTTTCCCATTACTTGTCCACAAAACACTACTGGATCTTTTGCTGTGTCGTAAGTGGCAATTCCTGTTCAGTTTTTCTAAAGGGCGCCTTAGGCAGAGAGTTTTAAGCAGAGTAGGAAACTGCTGGCCTGGTGCCACTATCACCCATCTCAGCTGTGACAAATGAAAACCAGAGATTGGAAGTTCGGAAAATCCAAATCCAGTCAGTTGGAAGCTGACATCCATTACAGCAGTTAAACGAGGGCAAGCCATGCTGCGTCAAGGGGTCATTGGTTTTGGTGCGGGGTGGAAGCCTGCTCACAAGAGTGAGGGAGGGAGACGGGACCACTCCTGTGGATGCAGCTGGAGCTGCTGTTGGCCGCAGCGGAGGGGGACCTCACTGAGCACGCACTGGTTGCCCCAAGGACGGGCTCCCCAAATGCATCCAAGCCCCCGAGTTAATGGGGGGGGATCTCTCCCATCTTTCTGTTTCTCGCACAGACACCGAGAAGTCCCAGCAAAACCAGACGGACGACTCCAACCCTGAAGACGGCTCGCTCAAGAAGAAGCAGCGGAGGCAGAGGACGCACTTCACCAGCCAGCAGCTCCAGGAGCTGGAAGCCACTTTCCAGAGAAACCGTTACCCAGACATGAGCACCAGGGAGGAGATTGCAGTCTGGACCAACCTGACAGAGGCACGAGTCCGGGTAGGACTGCAGCCCTCCCACCTTCCTGGGCCCGTGCTTGTGGGGAGGAAGCTGGCTGTGATACAAGCCACCAAGCTGTCCCCAAACCAAGGAAGGAATTAGGGGCACTAGAAAATTTCCCTGTCTTGAAAACACCTCACCAGGCTCTACACCCGAGGTTTGACACATCCAGCCACACACATTCCCCATGCTGGTGGTGCCTTCCCCATCCAGTGCCACCTTGCAATAACACAGGGAGATGCAAAGCCCAGGCTCTGCCCCGCAGAGCCCCACCAGCTGGCTGCCCCGACCCAGCAGACCCCTTCCTTGCAGTGCCATCGTCCCCCAGCCTTAGCCTTGCTGGAGGGCAGTCTTTGGCATTCCCAAACCACTGTGCAGTCACAGGCGTGGCGTGGCAGGGCTCCAGCTGGAATGAGAGCTTCTCTCCGCTACTAGAAATATGAGTTAGCAGCACCATGAATAGCCTTCCAGCAGCTTCCACGCTCTAGGAAGTTATATTGTTTGAGTCCCTCCAACACTAACAGATTTTCCTGTTAGAAGACAGACTTCTAACACCCCACCCCAAGCTGGTCCTGAGGTGAAGTCAAAACAAGAGAGGTTATTTCCTCCACTCAGCAGCTCTCAAACAACATCCCCCAAATACTTTGACCCCAAGTCACACAACCCAAACCCCTCCTTCTGGGCTGTGGTCACTTGGAAATACAGCAAATGTTTTCCTCCCTTCTCCCTGTATAAAGGGCATCCGTTTGTTGAGTGAGGTGGGTTATTCTGTGCGTTGTAAAATGGCAGTGGTTGGGTTTTGATCTAGGTGGTGATTCTTGCTGGGAGATGACCCTGCACCCCAGACATCTTGCTGCAACCCTTTCCTGATGCTCAGCCTCCCAGCTCCCTGGGAGCGTCCCTGGCCCTTCAACAGCTCTCACCTTGCTGTGTAAAGAGACCAGGGCAAGGCCTCTTCCAGGGACAGCCCAGAGCAATTCCCATCCCCCTCCTTCTCTCTCTCCCTCGCAGGTCTGGTTCAAAAACCGCAGAGCTAAGTGGAGGAAACGGGAGAGGAACCAACAGGCCGAACTGTGCAAGAACAGCTTTGGAGCCCAGTTCAACGGACTGATGCAGCCTTACGACGACATGTATTCCAGCTATTCCTACAACAACTGGGCCACCAAGGGGCTTGCCACCAGCCCGCTCTCAGCCAAGAGCTTCCCATTCTTCAACTCCATGAACGTCAGTCCCCTCTCCTCCCAGCCCATGTTCTCCCCACCCAGCTCCATCGCCTCAATGACCATGCCTTCATCCATGGTCCCTTCCGCAGTGACCGGAGTACCGGCCTCCAGCCTCAACAACCTGGGAAACATCAACAACCTGAACAGCCCGAGCCTCAACTCCGCTGTCTCATCCAGTGCCTGTCCTTATGCCTCAACAGCCAGCCCCTACATGTACAGGGACACATGCAACTCCAGCCTGGCCAGCCTGCGGCTGAAGGCCAAGCAGCACGCTAACTTCACCTACCCRGCGGTGCAGACGGCAGCTTCCAATCTGAGCCCCTGCCAATACGCCGTGGACAGGCCTGTATGAAGGGCTGCCCTCCGCCAACCAGGGACTTGACCTTAGCCTGACAAAAGGAGACCTTTAGCCCTACAACAGCGTATGTCCTGCAGAGAATGAGAGTGAACACGAGCAAGACAGCGAGAGAGAGAGAGAGCGGCGAGCAGGCAGACGGACCTCTATGAAGATTTGTCTAACTATCGTATGGTGAATTTTGACTGTCTTTCCCCTCCCAAACCCCTTCCCTTCTTGCCCACCAAACCTCCTCCTTCATGGTAAAGAAACCAAAACGGTCTACTGGAAGCCCCATGGGAAGGTAGGAGCCCCGACATGTGGCGTGCCTGACCCATGGGCAGCAGAACCAAGTGTGTTTCAACCTGCCCCTCCGAGCCCCCCAGGGGTGAGCTCCCCAAATCTCCGGGACAGCACGGGCAGCTGGATGCCACCCCTGCAGGGAACAGCCAGGGACAGGGCAATGCAGGGACTGCCATTCGGTGCTTGGCTGACCTTTTCTTCCTGCACGCGTGCGAGATTTCAGTTAAAGACGTCTTGCCCGCTTATTTATCACACAGCGAGTAAGGAAAGCCTTGTCTCAGTCGATTGGCATCTCTATAATGCATATATACACATGGCCCTTCAGACTTGAAGCCTTTAGGAACTGGGAGTTGTAAGGATATAAAATATGTGTGTGTGTATATATATCTTATATATATACAAATACATATATAGACATTAAAATATGCTTTTTTATTTTGTACGTGAGATAACCTACAAAGTAGACCTTAAAACCAAAAACCCTGTAAAGCAAGCACATCCACCAAGACGGCATCCTGCCTGTCATGCTTTACTGCTTCAGTCATTTCCAGTCAGACAGGAACACCTTTGCCCGTGTACATCCAAAGCATCCCCTTTTGCAACAATCAGCTCCCCCTTGCACATCTCCTTCCCTTCCCTTCTCCAAATCCCATTTCCAAAAAAGATAATAAAATAAAAGTTGGCACAATCCCTTTAAGGCTTCTGCCTGTCTGGTTATTGAGAGCACGAACCTGCGTCTGAAGATTCAGAAATCAAGCGCCAGCAGCCCAGGCGAGAGCGAGCATCCTTGGGAGTGCCAGCACAAGGCAGCCTAAGTCGGAACAGGGGTCTGAGGTTTGGAGGAGCCATCTCTGTTCCTCACTTACAAATCAAACACCTGGCTCCTCAGGACAGCAACAGCCTGCGGACACAGTATGAAGGGGAAAACAAGCCCCTTCACTGCTCCCTGTCTGCATGCACCCACTGCGGCAGGAAGGTCAAGCCTCTTCCGTCAGAGGCTTCCCCGCCGTGCTGGATGGGGCCAGTGCCTTTGGGCTCCTGGCAGCCCAGGGCCGGGGAGCCCCTCCAGGCACTCCCGCTCCAAACAGCAGTTCCCAGGGAAGAGGCCAGCTGCAGCAACCTGCCCTGCTAGCCTGCCCCTGCACAGCTTCTGTTGGGAAAGCTGTAAAACAGAGGTGGCTCTCCCGAGATGTACGTGCACCAGGGGGACCTGCTGCTTCCAGCCAATGGACCAGCCAATGCAGAGGGATGCAGCGGGTTCCTCCAAGGGCCCAAGGAAGCTCCATGTGCAGCAGGGGAGCAGGACATCCCTACCCAGTGCAGCCTCCTTTCCTTTCATCAGGCACATGCTCCAAGGGGAAAGCACAACCCTGGTATTTTACTTTTCTCTTAGGAAAAAAAAAAAAAAACAAACCCACACATCACCACAACAAACTATCTTACTTGGACAAATGAGACAGGCAAACCTGGCATAAACCAGGTTTCTGCAGTGTTGTTAGCATGCAGAGAGGAAGCAAGTTCTTTGCTAAGATGGGATCCTCACTAGAACACAGTAAGAGGTCCCTCACAAGCAAATCATATGAACCACTCAGTCTTTGCCAAAGCCTATTCCACAGGGAGCAGCTACTGCTGAAGGTATTGGTGAGCAGATGCTGAAAGCAGTCATAGATGTCAGCCCAACTTCACTGTAACAAAATTATTCTTTGCTCTGAGCTAATCCAAACGGAAGGAGCCAAGTTACCCTGCACTGAAACAGCTACTGCTGGAAGCACAACCCTATCTGCAACATGCATTCAAAGATCAAGCATAAACATCTAAAACATAGACATAGCACACCCAAGACAAGACCATTCATTGTAACCTGGATCCTACCTTGCCGCTGGGCACCAGTGCTGCTGAGGTAGCTTCAGTGGTTAGTCTCTGTTCTGTGCTGGAGCCTCCATCCAGCAGCCTTCCCACCAAACGCACGCCTCATCTTGGTGCTATTGTGCTTAACTCCCTCCTCTGCCATGGCTCTTCCCCCTAAGGGAAGAAAGAAAGACCTGGGCTTCTCTCTAATATCCTCTCCTCCACTGAGCCTGACTCACAGCTGAGTCCAACTCCTCTCCCTGATAACCCAAGCCAGGTGGTGCCACAATCCTCTCCTACTGCCCCTACACCCTTTCCACGCACCCTGCCCCTCCACCCCGTGCTGATCTCAAGCACAGGTGGGAACATGGCAAAACCAGAACAAGCATCTCTCATAAAGACGTGGCTTTGCCTGGAGAAGAAATTGAAGGGAGGCCCAGCTTCCCTTTCACTTGGGTGATGTGTCTATGGAGGGAAAGAAAATTCTCCTTTGTCTTCTCCCCAGCTGAAGCCAAGAGCAACATGAGCGCCTCCTTCCCTTTTAACCTGCTCTAGTAGCTGCGCTTTGCCTTGAGCAGTTTCTGTGCAGCTTTGGTAGTTCTCCATGTTGCTATGACGCTTGTGAAGATCCTCTACTTGTCCCACAGAGAAGATGAGGTTCAGTTGGGGTGGGGGTGTACAAGGCTGGCTGCTGCTGACTGTTGCAGGATTCAGCCGATGAAAGATATGCCCAAATATACAGAGAAGAAGGCCAACTCCAGCACGCGGTTCTCATGATCTCTGGTTGGAGCCAGTGGGGAAAAGCCAAGACCTAGTTTAGGTACTGATTTTTCAGCCTGAGGTTTTCCATGCAGTCATTTCAATTAGCATTACGCCAGACCAGTCTGATTTCTGAGCAGGACAGACTCAGTCAGTACCCACACGAAGCAACTGGTGCATGCAAGTGTGTGGCCAGCAGCTCTGCAGGCTGGCTAGTTGGTTCAAGTTTCTCCTTCCCAATCCTGTACGGAGAAGACGGTGGGATCTGTTTCTGCAGTCAGAGGTATTGCACYGTGTAGGATCCAGACCAGATGACAAACCACACACCAGCCCTGAGCTGAGAGCGCTTTGTACAATGGCACCAAATAACTGACACAACCTTGGGAAAACCTTAAAATCTGCAGACACCAGAGATGGCCAACAGTAAATAAAGAAGTGAGCAAGCTGGCAGCAGAGAGCTCTGGGAGAGGTCCCCTGCTTTCCAAATGCCACCTGCCTTCCTGATGCAGCTGAGCCAGTACAGCCTCCCACATTCGGCTCCCTCCCCRTAGGGCCAGGGCATGGACATCATGCTCTCTGGGCCAGCACAAATACAGCAGGTGTCGTACAGACCTTCTCCAGGACCTCCCTAGCTGTATCTCCTTGGTACTGCAACCCAAGCAGGTGGTTTTTAGCAGGGTCCTGCTTATTCTAAAGACCTGTTAGGCAAGTAACTTTGTCACTGGAAACTTCCCAATCTGCAGATTTAGCAAGTGCACATTCTCCTCCATCATCTAGGTCATTAGTGGAAATGCTAAACAAAACCAGACCCGGAACAGATGTCCCTGAACTTCACTCAACAGACCCTTTCCTTTTCAACAGTGAACTGTAGATAACTCTCTGGGTATAATTATCCAATGGGTTTTCTACCTACCCAACATCCCATCTACATCATCCTTAAGAACCACTTAAATGGCAGCCAGGGCTCTTCTTCACCATGCCCTTACCCTGTCATAGAGGAAAATCAGATTATTTTGACCAGATTCTGTTCTTGACAGGTCCATATGGCTCCTGCTCATCTCCACTGCTTACGAGTTGTTCCAGCATTTTTTGGGCGGTGGGTGGGTGAGGGGATTTACCTGTCAGCAGTTCCTGGCTTTTGACCACAGTCCCCATTTTGAAGGGGGGGTACAAAGCTTGCAGTTTACAGTCTTTCCATGCTTCACTGCCCCCTGGTAGTTCTCACAGATAACAGCAAATATTTCTGGGATTGCTTTGTGTGAAGTTCACCATGCCCAGATGGTCTGAAAAATTCCCGTTTGTCTACTCTCTTACTTGCGCTTTCCCTGTGCAAGGCCAAACTTTTAGCCCCCATCACCGGCATGGCTTGTGCTATCCATTTCCCCATAGCTGTCTTTATCTGAAGGCTAATGCGAAGTGCACTGAACAGTTGGGTCTCTTCAGTGGCTGCCGTCAGTGTTTCCTCTCTCTGCTGGAAAGCACCACAACACCATCTTTGGTTACTCTCTTACTGTTAATACAATGGAGACCTGTGTTCTGACATCTCTTGCTTGGTGCATGCTAGCTTTTACCACGGTCTCTCCACAGAGCTCCAAACTGCAGTCTGGATGTGAACATCCAAGCTCCTGCTGGCGATATTAAAAACTGGGCTCAGGTGGGTAGATAGCTGTAAGAGGTGGATCTAATTTCTGTCTTAATTGCCTTTTAGGACCCGGTTGCAGCCAGGCGCGGGAAAGGCTGGGGTGGGKGTACGTTCCTCGCCGCCCCAGCAGCGCTGAGGCCAGACCCCCGCGGGGGGAGCCGGGCTGCCGCGCCGCAGCGCGCCGGGAGCGGGCAGCCTGCCCCCGCCCGCCGGGCGGGCCGGGCCGCCGCTGAAAGCGGGTGAGGCGGTGTCACCTAGCGGCTGCCCGCACCCGGGGCAGCCCGGGGCTGGCCCCGCGGCCCCCGCCGGCAGCCCGCCCGGGCAGCGCAGGGGCGAGGGATGCCGCCCTCCTGCCCGCGTCCGGAGGACGGCAAAAGCCTCCGGAAAAATCTTTCGCCTCTCCCGGTCCCCGCCGGCTCTGCAGCCCTGCTTCACCGCCTCTTGCAGCCTGGGGCTCCGTCTCCTCCCGCCCTCGAAGCCTGTGCCAGAGCTGCAGGGCTGCTCCCCTGCACTCCGCATCCTCCCCACATCCCTTCGGCCACCCCTAAGCCAAGCTGCTCCAGCTGCGCAAGGGCCCCCAAAGGCGCCTTCGGCGGGGACCACGGCTCCCCCTGAGCAACGACTCCCGCACAAGAGAGGCAGCTAATYGCTGTCTGTGCCCTCAAAGTAAAAAAGAACAAAAATAGACAAAAACTCAAGATATGTCCCCTCCAAAACAGGCCTGCTGGCTATTTCAGCTCACCAACAACAYGTAAGAAGGGCTTTTCTCTTCTCCACAGAGTACCAGGAGGAGTCATTTCCACAAAGCTTCTGGGAAATAGCACTGACCTGGGGAAGGAAGATGCYGTTATTAGCTCCCCGAGCCCCAGCAAGCACCGCTGCTTTCCTCACACCCACAGCTCAGCTTGCCAACAGACAACTTGCCAAACAGCTGCAGTAGCAATATGAAACACGGGAGAAATCAAAGTCTTCACCTGCCTAGGTCTGGGCAATTTATTGTTATTTCTTGTTTAGCCAGAGAGAACAGCAGAGCGAAGGGGCTGATGCTGGGCCCACAGCATGCATTCCCTGGGGAGGTCGTAGCGCAGGGTGGTAAGGCAAGCCCTCCTGAAAACGTTGGAAAGGGGGTACCCTCATTCTGGGGGGAGGGATGTGGCCATTTGAAAAGCTGCAACGCCTCTTGGAGGGGGGCAGAGGGTCCCTACAAGACACTCTCGGCAAACCCTCCTTCTGCTGGTGTGATTCCTGCCCCGTGAAAGATGCTTCCCACCCCAGCAGCCTGCACGGATGGACCAGCGGCAAAGAGCTCTTCCAGAGATGAAGCCTTCTGGAGATGTAGAGCCCTGCCTCCAGTGCCCTGTTCTGCACAGCTGAGTGGGGCAGTGCCAGCAGAGCGAGGGGGGTTGGGCAGCTGACCTCATCCCACAAAGCATCACCTCTGAAGCACCAAGAGCACGTCAGACAGTTTAGGCAGAAAAGAGCAACTGTGGAAACACCACTTCTTCAATGCTCTTGTGCTTGCAGGAATGCCTGGTGCAGCTGAGGGAGCACTGCTGGGGCAGCCGTAGGCACGTGTGAGGAGAGAGTTGGCAGCTGCCTCACTGGGACCATGGCTGTCACAGAAAGTGCTCCAAATAGCACCATGCAGGAGAGAGGTCACCCCCTTAYTCCCATGTGTTCACCATCGCCTCTCTAAAGAGAGCTTCCAAACGTGGAGGCCAGTTCATTCCTCTTCCCTAGACACCATCACCTCAGCTGCCTGCTTCTGCATTTCCCAAAGCCGGGGAAGGTGCTGTTCCGCTCCTACCCACCATGCTGGGAAGTCCAGAGCAGGAGCCCTGCTCGTTGGGGAAGGCTGGGCAGGGCGCAGGCTGCTGCCATCTCCCAGGGTGGGAAGTGCAGCCCACAGCCCTGCGGTAGCTTTCCAGCCCACTGCCTCAAAGGGCCAAATCCCATTCACCAGGTAGGAGCCAGCATCCACCCAGAGGTTGGACACTGGGGTGCTCCTGGCCAGACTCAGGTTCCAAGGCTTGTCTTAGCTTTATGAAGCAAAGTGCCTTCGAGCAGCCACACGCTCAGTTCAGATGGTAAAACAAAAGCCTGATTTTTTATCATCTCCCTCTCATTTCTAGTTCCCTGGTGGTGAGCGAAGGGGCTCGGGCAGCAGGACCAGCTGCTGATGACTGCAGAAGGGGGAAGCACAGAGGGACAGAGCCTGCGGGACACCTCGCTGTTGCTAACCCTCAGGAAGACACAGGATCGAGATGGAGAAAGCAACGCTCCTCTCACAGTTCAGAACAAAGGTCAGGTATGAAAAAGGCATCAAATAAATCAAGACATATATGACAGCATTTATTAGTCATTTTTACACATCACACAGTGGCAGATGCACCCTGAGAGGAGCCGGCTCTGGGACCCTTCTGCCCCCAGCCCGCAGGGCTGGCCCTGAGCTGGGACCATAGGCAATGCATGACATGCTCTGCAGGGCAGGGCTGGGCCCTGCTCAGCTCCCAGGGTCTGAGGCAGTAGCTAGTCAGGTTAAATAGATTGTTTGATATCATACAAGGGGCATACCCAGGATAACAGCCGTCAAAGTTCATGGGATTCAGTTCTTTGCATCACAGAGGAGAAGGGAGAGCCCGGGCAGAGCTCCTCACGTCTCAGTGGATAACCCCATCGCCCAGAAGCTCCTTTCAGCTAGATCACCGGTATGGGGGGTAACATTTAAACCTGTGTCTGCCGGTTCAGCATTTACAGCAGATCAGGTAAGGCATTAGTCAGGTCATTGCTTGGGCTCAGTTCACGGTCTTGGTGTTGCTTTTCCAGCTGTATGTTGGAAAAGCCCAGTTGTGCTCCTGTGAGCAGCGGCTGGGATTTGGCTGCAGGAGGCACCACCGCTCATCTCCTCACCCAGGGCCCTCCTGGGGAGCTCCAGGGAGTGTGTGGCACTTGGGAAGGACCCCACTGAGCCCCTCCTGGGGCTATGGGTCACAAGCTCCCCCCAAGGCGTCCTGTCAGCGTCCTGCTACCAGCTCAGCCCCGGCAGACACCAGTGGAGACAGCACTTACCCCAGCCCCAGGGGAAGAGAGCTGAGGGAGGGGCAGGGACTGAGGGCCAACATCACGGCTACACTGGTAAAGCCCAAACTGGTGTAAACTAGGGAAGGGAAGCATCCCCACAGSGTTTCACCTGCTAGCCAACAAGCTTGAGGCTCACACGCTCTGCTTCCCTGTTTGAGGACACAGGTTACTTTCAGGGTTGGAAGATGACACAAGGGGGAAGGTGTCACCCCTCTGGCCTGGGTGGAAAAAGGACATGCAGCCAGCTCAGGCTCTGCCTGCCCCAGGCACGGTGAGCCATGAGTGCTGCACAGCGCTAAATGTCTGCGCAGCATCTGGCCACAAAATGCTCTTTAAGCAGCCCCTGTCCCCACAGATTGGTACGGAGGGGTCAGTGCTACTCCAAGCTAAGAGGAGAAGCTGAGGCATGGAGATGGAAGGAAGGACTTGTGCAAGGCCACGGTACAAACATGTGACGAGGTTGGTCCCAGGGCACATGAGTGCCTTGGCCCACATCCTGCCCTCCTAGTACCAGCATACAGGGGCAGAGCTGGATCTTCATCGTGGCCCAGAACCGAGAGGGGCACTGGATGAGGTAGGGAATTGTTCCTCCTCTCCTTATGTTAACAGGGTGAGCCTAAAACCAGGCAGCATCATATTGGCCAGAAGAAGCCGCTGGTTTGAAGGGGAAGAGCAGCTCTGAAGGAGCCTTACAAGTTTGGTTCCAGGATGAAAAAGATGTTCCTGTTTCCCCTCCCTACACAACCTTACAAAACAGCAGGCATTTTCCAGTTCAGTGCTGTTCCCACTGGCAACCTACCGGGGCTGCCCCGCCCACAGAGTAGCAGCAGGTTTGGGCTCTGCTCTCCTGCTCTCTCCCAGAATTGGGGACCGCGGAGTGGGCAGTGCTGTTTTGAGAGGATTTTCCTTACCTTTTCCCAAGGAGAGACTTGGTGCATGCAGGATCCAAGCAGTCCCTGGGAAGGAGGCAAGGCACAAGGCAAACGCGAGTGATGCAGAGAAAAGGAAAAAGCAGAACCATGGCTTCGAGGTCTCCAGCCTCCAGCCACCTCCCCATCTCCTCCTGCTATCAGCCTGTGACAACCTGCACCTCACTCTGGCGTGCCACCTGCTGCAAGGCAGACACACCAAAGGCCAATGCGCAAGTTAATCTGAAGGCTGTTATCCAAGGTGACCACCTCCTAACCCCCATCACACCCGTCCCATCAGGCACCTGAGCTCCAAACAGGAGTGAAAAGTTTCCCCTTTCCCTCTCTCCCCCTCCACCCCAGTCTCCTCTTCCCTCCCTGGTTTTATTCCCTTTTTGATTTCTGGGTGCTCCTCAGATAAGTCTTGAGGAAGAAGTTGCAGAAGAGCACCAGGAAACTGAGATACAACACGGATGAAAGGAAAACAGTCGTCCAGGTGGTGTGGCAGACCTTATCCTCCATCCAGATGATGATCAAGACGTTCGATACTGTAAGTGCCAGCATCTGCAGCATCTGTAAAAAGGTGATTGCCATGGCGAAGAAGCGGGATACCTGGAAGCCTGCAGCTCGCACGGCGTAGTAGGAGTACATGACAGCATGGACACTGAAGTTCAAGACCGTGAGCCAGCCACCGCCAGCCACCATATCCTTATAGCCATGCCAGGTGACAATCAGTGTGGTAACGTGGTGGTACCAGTGGAGGAAGATGAGCTTCTTTTTCCGGAGAACAATGAATATGGTGTCACCTTGAGTTGGGGCAGAGGTGCATTGTTAGTCAGGTAAAAGCACAGCAGTTGCGCAAGTTTTCATGTGAGGCAGAATGAGCGAGCTGCAGTGCTGAAGCCATTATGTGGCTTGATCCCACCAAAACCTAGGTTCCCTTTGGAATTGTCTGTATTGATAAAGCCTGTGTAGGCACCTACCTGCTGGCACRTTTGTTGTACAAGAGCCCCTTGCCCCAGGCTTGCTTATCTAGCTCTACCTACACAGCACTTCAGACCAGCTCTTCTGTAGTTTTTTGGATGGAAACTAGGTGGAAAGCCCAGCCCTCCCCTGCCTGCCTGCCTGCCTGCCGCCCCCTCGCCGCAGTCATCCTCGTGCAGAATTGCATAGTCCAGGCGCTGGCCTGAGAATCAAACCAGAGCAATAACGTCAGGCTGCAACACTGTGGAGAGAGAGCATGTCATCTGGGTTGAGCAACAGGGAGYGAGAAAATGAGTGACGTGCAAAGCTAGACAGTCCTGTTCTCCAAACAACATTTGGACAGAGACCTGTAAAAAAAAMCTGCTTGTAAAAGCAAAGGAGTTATGAACGCACAGGATAAGGAGAAGTTTCAGACTCACCCAGTTCCAGGAGTTTGCTCAGCACAAATAAATAGGCCCAAAGCTTGGAGGTGGGGTGGACGTAGAAGGATTGACTACAAACCGATTGCTTAAATCCCTCGGTAGAGAGGATGAAGGCCACTTGCTTCCACATCCGATGGGCCCCAATGGCACTGCAAGAAAACCAGAGGAGAGCTGAACACTGTGCCCAGGGCCCCACCTGAGCCTCTGACAGCTCTGCACCCAAGAATGTTCAGCTAACTCTACCACGATGCCCAGGGCAGTCTCGGGGACATCTAAACAAACTGTTGTCGTCTTAGACTTCCAAGCAGGTTTCAGCCCCCATTTGCTGGGCACAAGCTTGCCCAAGACCTCTTGGCCAGGATTTCAAACACACGTATTTCTGCAGGACAAAGCAGRGAAGGGCTGCTGCTCACACCAGAACAGCAGCAAGGCACAAGCAGTCAGTCAGTTGTGAGTCACCAACATGGCCCTTTGGCTTGCCTGGCGCCATGCGGCAGCTCCTGGGGGATGGCACCAGCCAAGGTCTGAGCAGCAAAGAATGCTCCCTCGTTACACCCTCTGCTTCCACTGCTTGAAGAGGCACTCAAGAGTAAGAGCTGCCACGTCTYGTCAGAAAAAGGGGACAATTGTCCTGGTGTCCCATCTGCTGACAAGGGCCAACAGCGCATGCCCAGGGAGCATTTACAGCCTCCTGCGGCAGGCAGTTCCTACAGCTTATGAGAAGAAACATCCCTTTTTCTTTGTTATCAACCTGTACGTTTCATTCGCATGAGCTTGTCTCTGAACAGACTGTGAACAGTCATCCCCTGAACGCCCGTCTCCCACAACTTGTGATTTTACAGACCACTGCCATGCCCTACCCTCACAGACGGCAACCAGCGTCCCTTAGACTTGACCAAAGCCAGCTTGTGCACGTAGGCAAAGACACTCCTCTGGAGTTACAGAGGCAGTAGTCTAGTTTTCCTKTCTCCCACCAAACAGACTGAAAAGGTGTGGAGATGAGGGAAATGTTGGAAAATTGACATCTGCTTGTTTAATTACAGAGCATGGACTGAATCATTCTCATTGACACTGCAGGAAACCAGTACCGTAAGACTGGACAGTTTGAAAACAGATTTTTTAGTCTGATCTTCACATCTTGCATGGCTGGGGGAAAAAAAAAAATCAGAGCTAGAACCTGGCAGTAGTACCAGGCTGTTCTTAAAAGGTGTCTCTAAAAAATGGGCAGCAAAATAACCCTGTCTTTGTACCATCATTCTCCTGCCATTGCAACTACTCATTCTTTTTTCCCCTATATCAAAGCATACTGGAAAGAGAACCCAAGGACTGGTGATTGTCAGCGACTTTGATACATTCAACCAGTTTATGCTACTGGCCAGAGAGGACGCCCCAGCCTCTTTCATGCTCTTCTTTAGATTCACAGTAAGAAAGGTGCTTCTGTGAGTGTACCAGAATTTTCCCCACCTCCTACACAACAGGATTAGAAAAAGGTAGGGGAAAAAAAAAACATCTCCATTTTTAAGAGTAACAGACCTCAAATCAAACTTATAATTGTCAGGCACCCTTTGAACGAGGATCTCTGCTCTTGCAGACTTCACATTCAAATCCACTCACTAATGATTTTCAAGCACAGTCCCCAGCGGTCCTTCTGCAACTCATTTGACTTGCTGGAGTATTTCTGGTGGGGAACCAATGACCTGTATGAGCAGCTCACTTTCCCTTATGGGAAAGGGCCTCCAAGGGGAAAAAAMCATTTATTTCCCTGATGACATAGTGGATACCCAGAACTTCCCATCAATTCAGTCCTGAGGGAAGGTCTACAGCTGTCTCCGGCTTTAGCAAAGGCTCTTACCTGAACAAGGCCAGACTGAGGGACCACAGGGTCAGTGGTACTTGCAGTTTGTAGCCTTTCCGTTTCTTCATGAAATGCTGGATTCCAAAGATCAGAATCACATAAGCCACAGCAAAAAATAAAGACTTGTGCCTGCAAGTAGAGAAGAGGGAGCAGTCAGGGAAAGGCCCAGACTGACCTATTTCCAGCCAGACTTCTGTAGCCCCAGCAGAGCGCTCTCGCCAAGAAACAAAAGATCTCCCATTCTCATGTTAAAGTTGGGCTTGGTCACAAGAAGGCTACCCTGAGAGTGAGCAGAGCTGGCGAGGAAAAACCCTGGGGACTGCAGAAAAGAAAGCGAGCTGTTACATCATGGAGATTTCCACAGGACCTTGATGGGACGAGGCAGGATCTGGTAACCTGCGAGCAGGATCCCAAGCAAACATATCAATGCATTTTATCCACTTACACATGAGACCCTACAGGCAGAGGATGCTCTTTGCCTAAAGAGGCCAGTTGCACCAGAAAGCTAGAGGCTCAAGGGCCATGCGTTACGTCCCACTCCTTTCCAAGGCTTTAGGGCAGCACGGCAGGGCTGACCGCCCTGTTTGCCAGTGCAAGGGCTGCGGTGGCTGTCCGTGGCTGCTCTTTGCCCTCTTGCCACATCACAACCTCCCTACACACTGCAGCATGACTTCGACCACTGTTTGCTCTGCTCGATGTGCTGCCGCAGCCCTTCCCCGACAGCCACAGATGTGCAGCCAGCACCAGCACCATCACTGCAACCGGAGCCCCCCAACCTCCTCTTCCTCGGGGCTGAGGACCCCACGCCCGCTCCGCTAGAAACAGCAGGAGCCGATGGGGCTACCCGGGGTCTGGGATGCACCGGAGCCGCAACCTTCTCTCCTCTCACCAATTCTCCCGCATCCATTCCCTAGCTTCCTGGTCGTTGAAGTTCCTCTCGAAGTCGTACTCCCCCAGCGGCTGCAGCTCCGACGGGTCAAAGCTGAGCTCCATGTCAAGCATCCCTGGGAGCAAGCCGAAACGAGCCGCTCCCTGACCCCGCACTGGCAGATACAGTCCCGGGGCTGCGCTCCGCCTCGGCATCGCACCGCGGGGGCGGGATCGGGAGCCGCCCGGCCCGACGGGGCAACCGGAGCCTCCCCCTCCGTGCACACCCCCACTCCGGGGGGCGGTGGGCACGGAGGGGGGGGGTCCGGTCGCCCCGTCGGGCTGGGGGCGTGGTCCTGCCGCCCACTGGGTACCAGCCCCATCCAGCCCAGCTTGCTCCCCAGTAGATGGGCAGGGTGTTTCCAACACTGTCACCAACAGCAGGCAGAAATACCCTTACCCCGGCTGCGGTTAGCTGTTGTGTCTTCTTCACCGTAGACTGAAGCATCTGTCCACTGCTGCTGGAGACTACACGGGCTCTGGGTAATCCGCTACTTGAGTTCCTGCAGCTGAAAATGGCTACAGCATAGTCAAAATCCCCTAAACACAGCATATCTCATTGCACCCTCCGGTCACTTCACTCAACTTGGTGTTTCACCCAAGTATCATGTCTTTACACATGTCCAACAGGAACACCCTACAAAGCTCGCAGACCTGGGGAAGGTTTTGCCTCATGCAGACATCACTGCACCTGTACACAAGTCACCTGCTTAGCTGCTGCCTCTTCAAACAGGAGGCAAACATCTGTCCAGATGAGACATTGCTCTGTATTGTACAAGGCAGTGGTGGGAGATCATCAGGAAAGAGTCTGACATGTGGGAATGAAAATCCTCTGGTGATTTTTATACCATCCCTGACTTACACTCCCCATTTTCCAGAGCACTTGCAAGTTTCTCCAGAAAGGCCAGCCTATATGTTTCTTAACAGCAGTGGTTTTGCCATACCCTGCACAGGGAGAACACCCTGTACATAGCATGGGCTCCCACTGTGCCTTGCACAGCTCTCACCGTAGTGTTCCCAGCTCCCAGCAGGTCCTGCCCTGACCAGAGGACTGCAGCTCAAGGACTGCACAGAGTCTCTTCCCCATCATTCTTCCCTTACCCCTCCTGCTTGCATCCTTGGCAGAACCAAGCTCCAATGCTTTGCTGAGTTTTCCTGCACGCCAATCTTTAGCTTCCCTGGTAAAAAAAAACCTAGCCTTTGCTAGTGAGTGACATGAAAGGACAGAGCAGAAATTGCTGTCCATCAATTTGCTGCTACACAGGGCCTAAGCTGGAATCACTGCATTCTTTACACTCCTCCACTCCACATAGGTCACTCCGAGATCATGTCTCTCTAACAGCAGTGACCTTAATCATCCTTAAAGGAAGTACGGGCGATGAGATTGCAGTTGCACATTTCTAAAAGGCTCCTCTTTGAGCTGAAAAGGGAACGTTACCAGATTGTCCTGGTTTTGGTTGGGATAGAGTTAATTTTATTCCTAGATGCTGGTATAGTGCTGTGTTTTGGATTTAGTGTGAGAATAATGTTGATAACACACTGATGTTTTAGTTGTTGTTAAGTAATGTTTACACGAGTCAAGGACTTTTCAGCTTCCCATGCTCTGCCAGGTGCACAAGAAGCTGGGAGGGAGCATAGCCAGGACAGCTAGCCCAACTGGCCAAAGGAGTATTCCATACCATATGATGTCATGCTCAGTATATAACTGGGGGGAGTTGGCCGGGGGGCAGGGACCGCTGCTCAGGGACTGGCTGGGCATCGGTCAGTGGGTGGTGAGCAATTGCATCGTGCATCACTTACTTTGTATATTCTTATTCTTATTCTTATTACTACTACTACTACTACTTTACTTTATTTTATTTCAATTATTAAACTCTTCTTATCTCAACCCATGAGTTTTCTCACTTTTACTCTTCCGATTCTCTCTCCCATCCCACCGGAGGCAGGGAGGGAGCGAGCGAGCGGCTGCGTGGTGTTTAGTTGCCGACTGGGGTTAAACCATGACAGTCATTTTTGGTGCCCAACGTGGGACACAAAGGGTTTGAGATAATAACAGATTAACCAGAGTGTATTAAGGAATTTATATCTGTTAGCAGTTGCTGGTCACAACTTTGATTCATCTGCTCTTGGTATTAGTTTATCTGATCTGCACCATGCTCTTTTTTTTGCTGTACATGTTAAAGATTGGTGTTAGTTTTTGCAGTTTGCTGTGCTCTGCAGTGATTAGTGATGTTTTGCCTGGGAGATTTGTTATTAAAACACTGGCCTTGAGTGTAATCTGGTATTTGAGTTTTGTACTGAAGCCATTACTGTGCTTCGGGTATCACCTCATGGAGACAATTAGCAATTATACCTCTTCCTCTGAGAGGTTTTTTACGGAGGAAATACAGAATGGCATCTTCGTTACTTTCTTCTATGATGTTTCCTCCTTCATTACAATAACTTTTCAGTATCTTGAACATCCTTGGGTAGTTAAGATACTTCTATTGGTATTTCTTGGGAATATTGTTTTGGTTTTGTCTAAGGTTAATAAGCAGTTTGAGAATATCATCGAAAGATCTGCCCCAAGGCTGGATAGTTATGAGTGGCAGGGTATGTGAGATAGTATGCGCAAGTACCTAGGACAGTGGGCAGCTCCAGTGTTTTGGAACTTCACCGCTGAACAAGTGCAGAATCCTGAAAAACTAGTAAAGTATTTGGAAAAAGTATGTTGTCAGCCTGGCAACTCCAGAGAGACACAAATCACTGCAACGTGCTGGGGCCTGGCCCGTGCCTACCAAGCCCTGTTCAACACTATTCAGAACCCTCAAGAGGAAGAGAAGGTCTCTGGATCTGACGACAAAACAACAGGCACTGCGGCCTGCGGCTACTCCAATGCCGGCAACAGGCACTGGGGCTACTCCAACCCTCACAACAGAGAACCAACCCGTGCCAGTATCAGTTGTCCCTATACAAAAAAGAAAGTACACAAGAAAGTCAGCTCATTTAGTAAGGGATGAAAATGTACCAGGGCCATCACGAGAACAGGAGGAGGAAGAGGCAGAACCCGTAAGTGAGTTGGTAACCACCCAATCCCTATCTCTGAGTGAACTGCAAGACATGTGAAAAGATTTCAACCATCGTCCAGGCAAGCACATTGTCACCTGGCTGCTCCGATGCTGGGATAATGGGGCCAGTAGCCTGGAATTAGAGGGTAGGGAAGCCAAGCAGCTGGGATCCCTCTCTAGGGAAGGGGGCATTGACAAAGCGATTGGAAAAGGGGCACAAGTCCTCAGCCTCTGGAGGCAACTCCTGTCAGGCGTGAAGGAAAGGTATCCCTTCAAGGAAGATGTTATAYRTCRCCYAGGCAAGYGGACYACCATGGWRAGAGGTATCCAGTACCTGAGGGAATTAGCCGTGCTGGAGGTGATTTATGATGACCTGAACAATGAGCAGTTACCCAAAGATCCAGACAAAGTCAAGCGCACACAAACCACGTGGTGGAAGTTTGTTTGGAGCGCACCAGCGTCGCATGCAAACTCATTGGCAATAATGACCTGGAAAGATGAAGAGGAACAAACGGTGGATGAATTGGCTGGCCAGCAATATGAAGAAAGTCTCTCCTCCTCCCTACAGGCCTGCACCTCTGCTGTGGAGAAACTGTCCGAAAAACTGTCTCGGGAGTTCCAGCAATTCAAAGAGGATATGTCCTACTCCCCACCTCTATGGACCAGTATCTCAGCCATTAGGAGTAAGTGTCCCTCTGCTCAAGAGAGAAGATATCGTGGATACACACCCTGGGGCACCCTGTGGTTTTACCTGCGTGACCATGGAGAGGACATGAGGAAGCGGGATGGAAAATCTACCTCGACCCTAGAGGCACGGGTACATGAGTTGCAAGGAAAAACAGTCACAAAAGGGGGTTCTTCCAGGAAAACTGCTGCTCCAGTTTCCAGTGAGCAGTTCCCCAGACAGAGCAGAAGGGCTGATTCCACCTCTGATCTTAATAAAGGGACTTTTGATTCTTACTTACAAGAAGTGGGTAACGAATACAATGACCAGGACTAGAGGGGCCCTGCCTCCAGCCAGGTGGAGGAAAGGGACAACCGGGTTTACTGGACTGTGTGGATTCGATGGCCTGGCACATCAGACTCGCAGGAGTATAAGGCTTTAGTGGACACCAGTGCACAGTGTACCCTGATGCCATCAAGCTATAAAGGAGCAGAACCCATCTTTATTTCTGGAGTGACAGGGAGATCCCAAGAGCTGACTGTATTGGAGGCCGAAGCGAGCCGAACCAGGAATGAGTGGCAAAAGCCCCCCATTGTGACTGGCCAGAGGCGCCGTGCATCCTTGGCATAGACTACCTGAGGAGAGGGTATTTCAAGGACCCAAAAGGGTACCGSTGGGCTTTTGGTGTAGCTGCCTTGGAGAAGGAGGAAATTAAACAGCTGTCTACCTTGCCCGGTCTCTCAAAGGACCCTTCTGTTGTGGGGTTGCTGAGGGTCAAGGAACAACAGGTGCCAATTGCTACCACAACGGTGCACCGGAGGCAATATCGCACCAACTGAGACTCCCTCATTCCCATCCGTAAGCTCATTCGTCGACTGGAGAGCCGAGGAGTGATCAGCAGGACTCACTCACCCTTTAACAGTCTCATATGGCCAGTGCGAAAGTCTAATGGAGAGTGGAGACTAACAGTAGACTATCGTGGCCTGAACGAAGTCACGCCACTGTTGAGTGCTGCCGTGCCGGACGTGCTAGAAGTTCAATATGAACTGGAGTCAAAGGCAGCCAAGTGGTATGCCACCGTTGGTATCGCTAATGCGTTTTTCTCAATCCCTTTGGCAGCAGAGTGCAGGTCACAGTCTGCTTTCACTTGGAGGGGCGTCCAGTACACCTGGAATTGACTGCCCCAGGGGTGGAAACACAGCTCTACCTATACTACAACTGAAAAAGATCTATTGGCAGCATATGAAGGAGTTCGAGCTGCTTCGGAAGTGGTTGGTACTGAAGCGCAGCTCCTCCTGGAACCCTGACTGCTGGTGCTGGGTTGGATGTTCAAAGGGAGGGTCACCTCTACACATCATGCAACTGATGCTACATGGAGTAAGTGGGTCGTGCTGATCACACAACGGGCTCGAATAGGAAACCCCAGTCACCCAGGAATCTTGGAAGTGATCATGGACTGGCCAGAAGGCAAAGAYTTYRGAATRTCMMCAGAGGAGGAGGTGASGCRTGCTGAAGAGGCCCCACTGTATAATAAACTACCAGAAAATGAGAAGCAATATGCCCTGTTCACTGATGGGTCCTGTCGTCTTGTGGGAAAGCATCGGAGGTGGAAGGCTGCTGTGTGGAGTCCTATACAACAAGTCGCAGAAACTGCTGAAGGAGAAAGTGAATCGAGCCAGTTTGCGAGGTGAAAGCCATCCAGCTGGCTTTAGATACTGCTGAATGAGAAAAATGGCCAGTACTTTATCTCTACACTGACTCATGGATGGTGGCAAATGCCCTGTGGAGGTGGTTGCAGCAATGGAAGCAGAGCAACTGGCAGCACAGAGGTAAACCCATCTGGGCTGCTGCATTGCGGCAAGATATTGCTGCCCAGGTAGAGAACCTGGTTGTAAAAGTGTGTCACGTAGATGCTCACGTACCTAAGAGTTGGGCCACTGAAGAACATCAAAACAACAAGCAGGTGGATCAGGCTGCTAAGATTGAGGTGGCTCGGAAGGATCTGGACTGGCAACATAAGGGTGAATTATTTATAGCTCGGTGGGCCCATGACACCTCAGGCCATCAAGGAAGAGATGCAACATATAGATGGGCTCGTGATCAAGGGGTGGACTTGACCATGGACGCTATTGCACAGGTTATCCATGAATGTGAAACACGCACTGCAATCAAGCAAGCCAAGCGAGTAAAGCCTCTCTGGTATGGAGGACGATGGTTGAAATATAAATATGGGGAGGCCTGGCAAATTGATTATATCACACTCCCACAAACCTGCCAAGGCAAGCGCTATGTGCTCACCATGGTGGAAGCAACCACCAGATGGCTGGAAACATATCCTGTGCCCCATGCCACCGCCTGGAACACYATCCTGGGCCTTGAAAAGCAAGTCTTATGGCAACATGGCACCCCAGAAAGAATTGAGTCAGACAATGGGACCCATTTCCAAAACACCCTCATAGACACCTGGGCCAAAGAGCATGGCATTGAGTGGGTGTATCACATCCCCTATCATGCACCAGCCTCTGGGAAAATTGAAYGATACAATGGACTGTTAAAAACTACACTGAGAGCAATGGGTGGTGGGACATTTAAACATTGGGATACACATTTAGCAAAGGCCACCTGGTTAGTCAACGCTAGGGGATCTGTCAATGGAGCTCGCCCTGCCCAGTCAAAACTTTCATGTACTGTAGATGGGGATAAAGTCCCTGTAGTGCCCATAAAAAATATGCTGGGGAAGACAGTTTGGGTTACTCCCGCCTCAGGCAAAGGAAAACCGATTTGTGGGATTGCTTTTGCTCAAGGACATGGGTGCACTTGGTGGGTAATGCAAAACGATGGGGAAGTCCAATGTGTACCTCAAGGGGATTTGATTTTGGGTGAAAATAGCCAATGAACTGAACTGTATGATGTTAACTGCTATATAATACTATCTGTCATCACTTCTACAGTTGCTATATGCCATATCAATGGTTTTACAGTAAGAATCACCCAGATTAATGAAGAATGAACTTTGATGAAACYRARCAAAGTGCAGCGGTGATGGAACCARAACTGGCTTCAGGATGCAACAATCCAACACCACACACCATCTCTCCTGCCCTGAAGGTCTGTTATGACAGATGGAGCCCAAAGTCATGGACTAAATAAACTAAATGGACGTTTTAGAGGGATGGCCCATAGTCTAAGGGAATGATATCTGTGTGTATATATCAAAAGACAGGAAAAGTGGTGGTGATTAATTTGAGTGTATTGGAAAGTGTGAGACCTGGGCATGACGTAGATGGTACAGAATAAGGGGTGAATACTGTCCTGGTTTTGGCTGGGATAGAGTTAATTTTTTTCCTAGACGCTGGTATAGTGCTGTGTTTTGGATTTAGTGTGAGAATAATGTTGATAAGACACTGATGTTTTAGATGTTGCTAAGTAGTGTTTACACCAGTCAAGGACTTTTCAGCTTCCCATGCTCTGCCAGGTGCACAAGAAGCTGGGAGGGAGCATAGCCAGGACAGCTGACCCAAACTGGCCAAAGGGGTATTCCATACCATATGATGTCATGCTCAGTATATAAACTGTGGGGGAGTTGGCCGGGGGGCAGGGACCACTGCTCAGGGACTGGCTGGGCATCGGTCAGTGGGTGGTGAGCAATTGCATCGTGCATCACTTACTTTGTATATTCTTATTCTTATTACTACTACTACTACTTTACTTTATTTTATTTCAATTATTAAACTGTTCTTATCTCAACCCATGAGTTTTCTCACTTTTACTCTTCCGATTCTCTCTCCCATCCCACCGGAGGCAGGGAGGGAGCGAGCGAGCGGCTGTGTGGTGTTTAGTTGCTGGCTGGGGTTAAACCATGACACAGATCCAGTCTTATTGACCGTGGAACATGCTGTGAGTAGATGCCCTGAAGTTACACTACTGCAGGGCCAAGGTTATCTTTCAGGTCTGGTGATTTCCGAGTCCGTTTCCTGTAGTTTCTTAAAACTTGAGGAGAAAGCATAAGGCTTTTTTTCATTCTACCGGTCCTGCCATGTAACACAAAATGGCAACTTTCTTTGACACATTGCCCGAGGAAGAGTATTTCCAAGATTACACCCTCCGTCCCTAATAGTATATTATAACATATGCTTTTCCTGCTTACCAGCAGACACTTTTCTAATTTATTAATTGTGAACGATTAATACCTTTACTATCGATCCCTGACTACTGTAAACTACTCTCAAAGGTGAATTCCTGTAGATACAGGGAAGCTTGTTCCTTGGGCTAAGCAAAGACTTCCTAGAAAGASTCTGCTGTAGGTTACAGCAGTTTTACAGCCAGAGTGGCATGGTCGTGACCTACAAATGATCAGAGAAAATACCATATTTGTTTCAGCAACAGACTTTTACAGAACAGAATTTATAACAGGAATCAGCCAGCATGTGAAAGATGCACACAAAAAGACTGCATTAGTAGACACACAAAAAAAGAAATTGTAGAGAGCAACAAGTGTTTGAAGCTCTCACATTCCCACCTGCAGTCCCTGCAGCTCAGCAGCCATCCAGCATGAGTTAGAGACCTTTCTGGAAAGGTCGGGCCACTTGTCTTTCATCTCTCATCCCCTACTTTGGGTAGTAGCATCACCAAGCAGAACACCAACAGCACAGGTACATGCTGAAGGCAACTTCCATCTGTTGCAAGGGCCTCTACACACTGAAAGACTAGCTGCAGCCACCAATAAAGCCAAGGATAAGAGCAGAACACAGACAGCCCAGTAACACAAGCAGGTTATTTTTTGCTCCAGCTTCTAATGCACACAAGTTGACATTCAGTCTCATTATTCAGCGGCAAAGCCATGTTGGGTACCTTATAAATTTATCCCTCCCCATGCTCTGGACAATGGTTTCACTGTTGCTAACTCCTTTGCCTGCATATTCCCTGTGGATTGGCCATTCTTAGATAGAGTACAGTGGTTAGCTGCTTGATGGACTACAAGTACAAAATACCTGCTTGTTTGACCTATGCTTTAGCAATTGTTAAACAAGACCTCGTTTATGTAAGACACCATATTGCAAGAGGAAAAGTCTCTAAATACCCCTTGGGAGATGGAAGGGTGAGCTGGATTATCTGAGTAGAAAAGGTGCTGATGTTGACATAATTTCTTATTCTTAACCTAGTCCTGGGATCAGTAGTGAAATTTTTCAATTTGAAATTGCTTCATGCCACATGAACAAGAACCATGCCTCTCCTAGAGCAGGTCTGTCTGTCCATCTCTTAGCTGGTGGCATGTTCAGTTAAGATGCAGGAGGAGCTTGTGACTGCAGCTCTTTGGCACTACCTGAGCAGGCAGCTGGCAGCCCTCCCCAGGTGCCTCCTTGGCAGAAGGGTACAAGAGCAACACATGCAAAGAACAGAAGCGGACAGCAAGGATGAGGCCCTCAGCATCCTCCAAGATACCTGTCTTGCCTAGGAAGGCAGGGCTTTCTCTTTGACAGACTGAAAGCTCACCTAAGCAATCCAGATACAGCTGCGACACTCCCATTACCCTCTTTCCTCCCCAATACCAAATACACCTCCTGCACTCCCAGGTCTGGGTGGGCTAGCATGCAGACAGCTGCCAAGTCCAGTGCCTGCTCACTGGCACTGTGCTCAGAACCACTGTTGGACTCCAGATGGTTTAGAAGCTGACATGCAATGTAGACATCTAAGTGATTTGTAAATAAACAGCTGAGCTTATTTCCACACACCACAATGAGTTGCAGAGAGCTCAGCTGCTGCATGTGAGGAAGGAGAACCCCAGCAACACTTCACACATAACTGTTCTCATTCAGGAACATCAGGGCTGCAATCCTGAATCAGTGGGCAGGAGGGACTTTATCCTTCTGTCCTCCAGATGAGTGGGGAGGAGACAGAGACCCTATGGAGCAATAGGCTGTGGATCCTTCTGGAGAGGGGGTTTCCCATTAGATTGCTTCTACAGTGTTCCAGAAATAAATCTTATTTGAGGTAGCCCTAAATACATTAAATGCTCATTTAAAGCTCAAATTGCTATTTGCAACAAGAGTTTCAGTTTTGTGGTAAAGATTCACTTTTTCACCAGTACATGTGGAGGGAGGACTAGTTTCTGATACGGTGACTGAGCATCATCTATAGTCTCATTTGCCCTGTGGACAAGATTACAAGAAAATGGATTTTTGCCCAAATATCACATTTTATACCCCGAGTCTTAAACAATTCCCTATATCAGGACAGTAAGCAACAAATTGACTACTTTGCTGGTAGATAGCATGTTTGACTTCCTCCAAGTCTGAAGAGCATGTAGGTGTTTGTGAAAGAGGTCAGGTACCATCCAGGACGAGTAACAGCATGTCAAATCCTGGTAGGATCCAAAGCGCAGGAAGTGGTTTCTAGGAAGATAGAGTAGGTAATCTCTTTCCTAAGAATCTCACAGACAAATTAACAAAAACTAAGCTTTGGGACAGGCAAACAACAACAAGCACCTGTGGCTCCTTGGCCTCACAGATCAATCACTTCTGTAGCAAGAGGCACAAAAGASGCTGTACAGAGCAGTCTGTAGAAGGACTGAAACACAGTGGATGTGCAGGGGGAGACAAGAAAGCAGCTACACCAACGAGGACAGTGGCAAAACGTTATCAGCATGGGGGACGGGCAGTGTGCCCACCAAGATCTTCACTTGCTCGTTGGCTAGCTGACTCTGTAGCTGTATTGTGACCAATTACCTACCTGCCCCGCACAGGTGGGGACATGGAAACAAGGAGGCAGAGTAGCTGATTTTTAAAAATTACTTTATTTATTTATTTTAGTTCCAGGTAGGATATGCCAGTTCAGACTGGCCTTAAACAAGAGAGCCCTGACAGTCTCTGCAGGACAAGAGAGAGCGCATACAAAGCCAGTCTCGCTCGGACAGACCCACGCTGGTCTGACCTACGCTGCCGTCCGCACAAGTGCAGAGGACAGCCAGTTTTCTGCACAGGAGGCAAGGGTGAGCAGGCCAAGGTGGCACATAACCACCTCCAAATCAGCTTGTCATACTGCCTGTGATTGTTACTTGTGGTTTACACATCAGAGCACAGTGGAAGCCATTGAGGGATCTCCTTGCACAAGCACTGCAAGCWTTCATTAAAGCTTAAGATAACGCCCTGATTCCATACGTCCCTCTTGACTGCAGAGAATATGATATCATACCTGGGCCCTCCCAGGGGCAGCTTCTCCACTACACTGACCACACTATGAAAACAAAGAACAATCCTTGTGTTCTTGATCAAAATGTCTTTTAACCCTTTTGATGCCAACAGAGGTGGCATGGCAGGTAAGCCATGATTTTGTTGCACATACTGCAGTTTGGTTTAAGTGGGTTTAAGAGGTGGGAAAAAATGGTGAGGATAAGGAAACAAACTTTCTGTCCTTGTTGACTCCCTAACTTTGGAAAGCAACCTAGGTTTAACACATATTGCAGCAAAGAGCTCAACAGAAGATGCTGGAGGAATTGCCCTGGGCTGTTAGGCTTACATTCAGCTAACACAAAGCTTATGCCCACAGAAGTGGTAAAACACTGGCACAGGTTGCCCAGAGAGGTGGTAGATGCCCCATCCCTGGAAACATTCAAGGTCAGGTTGGACGGGGCTCTGAGCAACCTGATCTAGTTGAAGATGTCCGGGCTCACTGCAGGGAAGGTTGGACTAGATGACCTTTAAAGGACCCTTCCAACCCAAACTATTCTATGATTCTATAATAATCCCTAGATGCAAAAGCTGACACAAAATGAGATATTATTTACATTTTCTGGCACTTCAAACGTGGGCAGCTCTGAAGAGCTTTTTTTAAAAAGGGCAACAGCAGGTAATGCAACACAATAAATAGCATAGCTGCTCAAAAGCCAAAACTCCGAGCACACAAACACATGCATTTTTGCATAGATTGAGGCCTCATAAGCACCAGTCTTCAGAAGACTGTTTATAGCTGGTTTGGGTAAAACCCAGGCGGTGGGCATAACTTGTTCCAACGAGAGTGAAGAGCTGCAGTGCAGGCGTCAAAGGTAGGGGGCTTCAGTTAGTGGTGCAGGCAGGAGGTGGCGCTGACTCAGAGACGACTCTGAGATCTGTGCAGATTTACCGATTTGCGTGCATTGCCCCTCTTTCCCGAGTTCAGCTGTAACCCTTCCTCCCAACCACCATGACACAGGTGCATTTCTTGGGAGGTGGAACAGAAAACAAGGAGGGTAAAACCCAGCAATCAGAGCTGCAGGAAGAGCTGGGGAGACCCCGGCCCCATGCTCAACGCAGTGGTGGGTAACCCCCGAGCCTGCCTGGAGCTGCAGTCGGGTCAGTGCCTCACAGGTCTGCTAGCACAGGGGCACCCTCTGGCACCAGTCACCAGCGCCCGTGACACCATGGTCTCCAGCAAAGGGGGTCTCAGCTCTTTGGCCATTAGAGGGGAGCAAAAGCCCGTGAAAGTACAGGGAGGCAACACCCACTGAGCAGAGCCCTTCACTCCCCAAAAGCAAGAGCAGGCAGGAGGCTGGCTGTGCTCCTTCCTGAGACTCCTGAGCTGTTAGCTCTCCTCCCTCAGGCCCAGGGAGAAGAGAGGATCCCCTGCTCCTTGCGAGCAGTCCATCTGTCTTCCTTCTGCTTCCCCAGTCTCAGGTCATCCGTATTTCCTTGCAAGAGTCACCCAAATAGGCTGATACAAACAATTTAGGTTCAAATTCTTCACAGTACCAGAGGAAATAGTCCTTCCTTGCAGCTCCCCAAATGGCGTTTGACTGGCAGTCATTAAGAGACACAGCTCAGCAATAATGTCTTTTCTTTACCCTGGCAAGATACAGCCATGAGAAGCAGCCCTCATGTCTGTACAGTGTTTTGGCATGGTCCTTCTGAAAGATGTGTGTGATGATCGAGCAAGTTGGACATTTTAGAACAATTTTGCATAGAGCTAGCCAAAGCATTGTCTCCGTGATGCGTATGTACTCTAAAAGACTGCTTCTGGGGAACACGCTGGACGGGACTGCCTTCCCCCTGCCAGGCAAGACAGCATTTCCCAAACAGGACAAAACCAAAGCAGACCCACTAAATGGGAGGATGAGGACTCTCAGAAGGGACTACTTGGAGTCCTTACTAGTGCTCCAAGTTATATCTTGCTCTCTGACCTAGTTGCTCTTACCACTGTGAAACATCTCCAAAGAGAAAATAACGTAAGGGATAGCTAATGTCCTAAGGGTTAAACAAAATGATGGTGACATCAAGAGCTATTAAGCCAAAGATGTCATAATCTGCAATCACCCTTCAGATGAATGCTATCACAGCTCTAAGCTAAGGGTTACAAATACCATATGAAATGCCAATGATGAAAATCACCTCTAAGGAACTTTCTTGTTGGCTTTGGGTAGCATGTACCATTTACAAAACCTTTTGTTCTTTGAAGCCTGTAAGTAGGCCAACTAGTGTTTGGAAACAGTGATTAAGACAAGTGCAGTAAGTGAGGAGCTGGGACTTTGCCTAGAGTTGCTATGTTTTGTTCTGAAAACAACAGTTGAATACACGTGCAGAATCTGGAGAACCTGAGATTGGTAAAGAATTTGTCAATTTAATTCATCAATGTCTGTTTTCACAGCTGAAAATTCAGAAGCTGAAGGACACCAGTCTGACTACCTAACAAGTTCTTGAACAAATACATGTACAAAAATCCTATTGAAGGACTTCGGATTAAGATCGAAGGTGGCCTTTAAACAACCTGATCAGCTACATCTTTGTCACAGAAGTCTCAAAGCTCAGGCTGAGTTTAAAAAAACACCTATAGGCATTCATGCATGTACCTATTTGTGTTTTCTGAACTGTTCATTAAAGAGAGACTTTGTACAAAACAACATTCAGAATTTCTCAGCCAGAACAGGTTTGGTGCTTTAAACAAGAGTAAAATAAACCACAGCACAATAACAACACCATTGCATTAACCAAATTGTCATCATGAGTTGTTGCCTACATTGGTTACGGTGTGTAAGAGCTCTCCACCCTTCATTCTCAAACATACAAAGCACCTTCTCCTTTGCGAAGCCAAACAGGTTATCCCCAGAGTCATTCACGCAGCCAGACCTTGCCAATGGCTCTGTGTCGGCTCCTCTCCACTTCATCATTCTCCTGCTCCAAAGCCCAATTAAGTCATCTGCACTTACAGTTAGTAGAAGTTACACTAACACCAGACACACACAAAACATCACCTCTTTCTTCCCGTTGAAGCCTATCAAGGCTGCAGAGTCTTGGACTATTTGCCAATCCCAGGCAAAGTTGAGAGAGCAAAATGAAAGTTCAGCACTTTGCTTTGTAAAACCCGCTGGCTACAGAAGTGGGAGTAAAATGCTATTCCTGTAACCAGAGCAGAAAATGCTCATTTCTGCCTTTTCACAAAAATAAAATAAAATAAAATTTGAAAAAATCAGCATTCATCCTACTTGAYTCTGTCTCGGGGAGTATTTTGATCCCTGGTAAAGCTTTGCTTGCCACCGCCAGCTACTTGCCTTCTTTTTTGCAGCTTTTTGGAGAACCCCTCGTGAAACATCTTTGGAAAGTCCTGCTAATGAGAGCCCACGCTCCTTTATCCGGCACTGAACTGATACAGTCAGAGGATTCCTTGGTTGGCAAGGTGTGACCTGTGAAGGAGAACAGTCTTCAAGCCTTTGGTTTGACATTTGGGGTTTTTTTTCAACCCATTCAGTGCAAGGCTTACTGTAATACAACTTCCCTGATCAGACTCAACCTCTTCTTACAATATAGGTGCTCCATTTGCTACTGGGCACTTTGCCCTGACAAACTGTGGATGGGTTGTAATCCATCTGTGGTTGGTGAACTGTGAAAGGTRTCTGCGTGCTGCCCAAAAGGTCTGCAGTTGTTTCTTCAGGTCCTCCCCACTTCCTAACCCAAACTACAGGTGGGGAAAGGATGGCCCATTTGACTCAGAGGAGCTAAGGCTGAATGAGAAAGCAGCTTTGCATCCAGAGCTGAGGCCTGAGGGAATGCACACAGGTCTGGAGGTGGGGGTATTATAAAAACATGTTTCTTCTGAAACAAGAACATGGCTCTGAAGGCCACCTCAGCCAGACCTGGGACAAGAAGGGGGATATTTTCACTGTTAGGCAGTTGCAGGCAGTAGCACAGCACACAGGCTCACGCACGGCATGAAGAGCTCTCCTCCCCGCCGGCTCCAGCCCTGCGCTACTTGTAACTTCCCACCCCAGTCACTCTGCTTACAATTAATTATTTCAGGCTTCCTCTGAGACGCCTCCAGGCCTGATCCTAATTCAGCCAATTTTTTACTATCTCTAGTTACTCTTAGCTTTGTTCACTCATCTCCTGCCAAAATATGTCTTTAGCACCATCCCTCACCACGCTGATCTAGGGGACAAGCGCAAGAGAAAAGAGAGCAAAGCAATTCATTTTTAGGATCACCTTTTTCAGTCTCTGTCTTTTGTTCTTACTGAGGCCCTTAGCTTCTTGCCAGTTTAGTTTTAGTGAAAACTAACCATTCCCAGTTAGTTTAGATTTTAAAAAGACTGGCCTTAATAGCAGTCCATGCACTTCATTGGTGGCTTCAGGGCACAGCCATTAACGTTTCCCTGTCTAGAGTCCAAAATCCAGCGTTACCACTGCTTGAACTGATAGATCACCTCACCCAAAGCTTTGCATGAAGGACTGAAGTTTGACTCCAGCCGAAGCCTCTGTTGAACTCTTATCATTGGGATTATAACACTGAGTTTACCACTTGCAGAGCACGTAATGTTGTTTCTATTTTTTTTTTTCTCTTTTTTTGGCAAGATACACAGGTTAATCTGTGTTGCTTTCAAGAATGGTTTAGCTATTCTTCTATTACTTGACATACTTTTCTAAGAGYGGACATTAGATATATGGGGCTGCCCTTACCCTCGTGAACGCTACCATTCTGTTTTCAATAACTCCTCCAAGCTTCCTTGTTCTCTCAGATTTCATAAAAACAAGAAGTCATCTTGTTTCCTTTGAACTACTGCTAAACGGTTCTACATGTCACTTTGAGCACACTCACCTCTTCCCAACCAAGCAGGATCACTCTGGTCTTCCAGGATTACCGGTAACAGAAGAAAACTCAACTCTGCAAAGCTCTTTACTGAGATTGCCGAGTTGTACGTCAGCACGTGCTTTGATCTTAGAAGAGCTTGCCTTACAAGAACACATATAACTGAATTCAAAGGAGACTGGGATTAGGTTAGTCAACAGCATCGCTACGATAGCACTGGTACAAATTTATTATTAAATAATAATTCAAAAGTTTTCCTTAAGAAGATTGCTACACAGCCATTACTGCTACAGACACCACTGAGAGCAGCTGTAAGCAGCTGAGGAGGAACTAGCCCCAGCTGCATCCCTCCTAGAGTCTTTTATAGCAGCAGGTAGAGTGGCCCTGCTGGGGGTAAACAGGTTCAGCTGGAGGGTGAGAGGCATCTAACCCAGCAGCAGTCCCTGAGCAAGAGGGAAGAGGCTGAGAGAAGAAGGAGGAGCTTCCTGAACCCCAATAGACCCGTCAGCTATTCGGAGCAATTGGCTGCCCTCAGCTGTCCTGAAAGGCGCGGTGCCCAGCTCCTGGCCGGCTGGGTGGTGCAGGAGCACCCGTGGGGTGTGTAATGTCTCCCTGGCGTTTGCAAGCCTTTGGGGAGCCCTTCCAAAGCACAGCTTGGGAGGGACCACGGGTCTTTCTGTTGTTTGAGATCATGCCTTGCCTGAGCACCCGGGAGGACAGCTGCTTTCCATTGCACTGCCTTTGGGACCTGCTTCCTTTGCTCTCCAGACAAGCAGGGGCTGCTATGAGTGTCAGGGCCCTGCATGAGCTTCCCCCATCCTGTGGTTTGGCTGGCCCTGGCAAGGAGGTGCTGCCCCGCTGACCTTGCCATCACACTGGGCTCCCTGAGCCTCACAGAGCAGCTGGTCCTTCCTGCACCCCAACAAGGAGTAGCCCATTCACATACCCCCTGCACCCCTAGGATGATGCACGTTGTGACGTGTAATTTATGCTACATCTTTCCCCTCTGAAAGGCACCAAATCTGATTTACAAGCCCCAAAGTGCCAGTGCATCCATGAAAGCCTGCCAAAAATTCATCACCTCACTGTCCAAAAGTTGTGCCCTATTTGCAGGTGGAGTATCTCTCACTTCTGGTACCAGGAGATGGCACAGACCACCCAAGGAGCTGCTGCTGCAGGGTCCTGCACAGTGTGACCAAGCCAGCTTTTGTTGTAAGCCAACCACAGAGGACTCCCCCGTGCCACCACGCCTGCTGCTGCTCTGCAGCTCRCCTCCATCTCCCACCCCTGCCTGACACCACTGCCTAGGCAGGACAGTGGGAATACTCCTGTCRGGTAGCGCTGGTGGCTTGTGTCACATGGTCCCTTAGGCACCTTGCTGGGAGCTTGTGCCAAGCTTTGCAGCTGGCTTTTCTCTGCCAGGAATGAGGAATAGCAATCTGCAGGCTGATGCTGGGGAGAGCGGTGCTTTATTTTGGAATATCCCTTCCCATGTGTTGCTCCTTGGGCTGACACCACAGCGGAAAATAGCTACTGCCTGGAGATGACTTGTAACTCCAGCAGCCTGAAACACTCTAGCCCCTACAACACAGCTGGCGAGCCAGGTAATCCCCACCACTTAAATACAGCTTGTCCCTCCAAGGAAACCTCCGTCCTCACGTAAATCAGGGTTGGGACCTTTGCACCAATCTGGTAATTCCCTGCTCCTGGGAACAGGGGTGGTTATAGGTATCAGGAGAAAGCCCTGCTGTGCAGCTCCACCTGCCGTGACACAGCCCCAGGGAGGTGCCTGCAGGGACAGGGGGACTTGCACGCTCCAACAGTGGTCTCAATGGCAAATGGCCACTGCTGGGACTAGACACCCACAGAGCCTGGGCTCATTCCCTTCCTCTGTGGGAAGTATTTGCAACATGGAAGCATCAGAGGAAGGCATTGCCCGTGATCTCAGGAGCATCAAAGAGGTGCATGGAGACCACAAGGGAGAGGTCCATGGGCAGACCCTTGCGAGTGGCTGGGGCCGAGCCACGCACAGGTCCCTGCATCAGCCAAAGAGAAGGGTTTCCTGGCACGGAGGTGCTCTTTGCTCACTGTCATTTAATGGTGGGGTGAGTCAAAATCATCGTCTTCGAGGAGCCCGTCCTCCTTGAGGCTTTCCTCTCGCAGCTGGAGCGATTTCACTCTCACCTGCAGAGGGAGGCAGCTCCCCTTTATTAGCCAAATTTTATTGACACAGTTTGGTGCCGCCACCTTACCAGGCTAGAAAAACCAGCTGCGGAGCTGACGTGGCCTGCTGCAGCCCATGAACAGGCTCTCCGGGTAGGGATGCTGCCAGTGGGACATGTGAGGACCCTCCCACATACAAAAGTGCTGGGGATGAAGCAGCACTAGCTTATTAGCTGTTTGCAAAGTCCTGCAGGAGAGCAGCATTTGAGGCAGTGCCAGGCCCTGCTGTGTGCTCCAGCTGTGGTACAGCCACTGACGCTGGCCTAAGAGAGGGGTTGCAACGGGAGAGGTGCGAGTATGTGGCTTCACCCCTTCCCCGTCGCCAGCAAGGAGCTGCTCCCAGCAGAGGTGCTGCCCCCAGCCCAGGGTTTGGGCAGAGCTGCATGGCCATCACCTGGAAAACATGCTCATTTGCAAGCCCAGGGTGTCTCAAAAGCTGGGATAGCTCCCGCTTGCAGGGCTGCCGTGCCTCATGCGTTGAGCAGGTTTGTGAGGAGCTGCCGGGGCTGGGCAAACCTGAAAAGCTGGCTCATGCGCGCCCCGAACGCCTCCCTGCCCACGGAGCAGCTCGGGGCCCTCACAGGGAGTTCTGCATGCAGTAGCGAGACTGCTGGTGTTTTGGCATCCTGCTTAGGCTCCCCTGTGCTTTGCCAAGAGCAAGACGGAGGGGCAGAAGGCAGCTTTGCACTGCACAGGGCTCAGCTGGGGTTGCAGCTCCTGGGTGAGGCTTCTTCAGCCCTCCGAAGAGTATTAACTCATGTCCTACTTTTCCTTGAGAGGGGGGAAAAAAAAAAAAAAAGGCTCGTTCCCTGCTTGCTTCCTCATAAACCACAGTTTTAATTTCTTAAGTTACGCCACAGCCCTACCTGCCCACCTCAGTGCCTGTGACAGGGGCCGGCTCACGGTAACTGAAAGGCACCTTGCCCAGAGATCGGCTACCAAGCTGAAGGCAGAGCTGCCTGAAGGATAAACCTCACCTACATCCCTTCCCCCACCAAGGCTTTTAATGTGTGTGACAGGCTACTCATTATTCATAATTGAACTTAATAACTAGCTTAAGGCTTTGTTATACTTTCCTTCTGTATTCAATACTGAAAGAATAACAAGGAAAAAAGCAAAGAGAGAAAGCTATGTGTTTAATAGGAAGAGAGAAGATTTACAGAGGACAGGAATAAAGTTGGAAAAGCTAGAGGAGCCCTCAGCTTTAATGAGTATATCCAAATACTTCCAGAACCTTCCCCCCATAAATCAAAGAATAGCTCCTGACAGTTTCCAATCCCGCACACAGCTTTTCCTGGGAAAGACTCTTTTCACTTCAGGGATGCTTTTTGAATGTCCACTTCTTACTCACAGGATCCTTGGGCAGGTTTGTGCTTTACTCCATTAAAACTAGTTCTCACCAAATTGTTGAATCATTTTTTAATACACTGTATATATTTTGACTCCCTGGATAGACATGCCTCCTAACTCTGCTATACATTTGGAAATGAAAGTAGTCATGAAAAGCTCAAGGAGTTAAGGACATATCTGATAGGAGACAACATGCTAATGCTGCATGTGGTGCTAGCTTGAACTTCTTTCTGAAACTGAACAGCAAGGTGGCAGCGTCCTCAGTAAGCTGCAAAATAGACTCACGTCTTTCTAAGCCCACGCAGGCTTCTTGGGTCTCAAACATTTCTCTCCGCTCTTTTTCTTGCAAGCAAAACAACGTGCAGGTCTCTGGCCCCATCAGGCCRTGGTGCCCGTTTCCTCTGCAGTGCCAGTGCTGGTGATCTGCATCTGGCCTGGAGGATTTTGCTGGGCAAGGCTGATGCCGGTACCCTCTCTTGCAGCTCCTCCGAGGCCAGAGATGACTGCTACTTCAGCCAAACTGAAGCAGCCCCTCGCCTCAAGCGTGTTTTGCCACACAGCTGGGCTGTGGGGGATGGAGACAAGCCACTCAGCTGAGGCATCAGTTTGCAAACATGGTGCATTTGTCCTCTCTTTTTTCTTCTCTTTAAGTTCAAAGCAATCCAACACTGTCACCAAGCCACAAGCTTCCCAACTAGCTTGCTATATTCAGCCTAATCTAAATAGCCAAACTCTCACRTAGGCAGCAGTAATGATCTCCCTCTTCCACCCCAGAGATGACAAAGAACTGAGCAAAATGCCCCACCTCCACCCGCTTGTCTACACTCATCTGCTAGGAGATGACAACAAAGCCACCATAGTGCAACTGGCAACAGGCAGG